>JAMWET010005378.1:0-140000 GCA_024036415.1 Prochilodus magdalenae | reverse complement strand
TGGATTAACTCCTTTCACTGGATACGATACAATCGGTTAATGGCTGTGGCTACAGTATATTCATGTTAATAGGTTAATGCAGACAGATCCACCTTACAGTCACTTATAACCTACTGCAAATCATCCTTTTACCACACAGAGGTCATGGAATATCAAATACATTCAATAGTATGGTACACGACGATAACAGGTGCATACAACTAGCTAGATGCAGCCATTTACAGGCAAAGTCCTATTACAGAAAGCTTTACAGGTTTCGTCTTTAACGACAGGCACCCAGAAAAGCAAGTTAGCCTATTTTACAAAGCCTCGTCTCACTATGGCAATACCGTTACGTACCTATACATCGTTCCGTAATATTATGAGCACTGCATTGTTCCTCTAACGTTACATTCATTAATTAAGAAACAAAAGGAAAGTAGTTTCTGCCTCCCATGGAGGCGATGAATAACACCATGGAATTGATGTCTATGAATCCTTGTGTGAGCCAGGAACCTGTCGTTTGAAACTCACACCTTCCCGTCATTTTCTGCAATCCTAAAATGAATAATCGGTATTCACAAACCACCCCCTTAGCAAACAGACTACGGGGGTCTATTTCCAGTCATGCATCAAGGCCATACATACCACAGGAAGTGGTCTGCGTGGTTGCCGCTTGCTGGCTGGCAACCCGGGCTGCCGTACTCAAGACCTTCGGAGATTACACGGTACAACCAAAGACAGTTAGCTTGAAGGACTTCCTTGTGTTTTCAACATGGCAACCAGCTTTTATGCTTCTAGTAAACATCAACTGGTACTGAGGTTCGCTTCAGTTTTTCTTGTCACCCTGATACGGGTCATACTGGCCCGACACCAGAGTGTAGCTCATGCCCAGGTGGGTGTGATGATGCGTGTGGAGGTGGTGCGCGAACGGAACGGTTTCCCTCTCTTGCTCGGCCTCCCGGTCCTCGTCTGGAGATCCCCGCTCCCCAGGCTGGAGAAGAGAGGAAGACTCTGAGTGAAACAGCCCAAATGAACCCTCGCGCCACCCCCAGTTCAATCTTAGGCTGTGAGATTAGGAATTAGGGTTAGCGGGACACTTACCACAGGCGATTTGCCATGGTATGGAAGGTTGTGATGGGGCAGCAGCTCCAGGGCGGTGGGGTCAGTAACCGGCTTGCTGTTCTGCGTCCCCTCAGAGTCTTCCCTGCCCGCTGTCTTCCCATACAGAGGGTAATGGAAACCTAACAACCATGAAACCGACTGAGTAATAGCGTTGTGAAAGACACATAGCTACCACAAGTACGTGAGAAACCGACGGCGCCACACTATTACCTGGGTAGTTGTGCACCAGCGCTGGTGACATCACCCTAAAGGAAGAGCTGTTGGCCTCACACAAGTGCAGGTACGGGTAGGAGTGCTGGTACTGAATGTACGGCTGTTGAGAAGACGACACCGCCGCTCGCATGCTCTGCGAGTCTTCGGGGCTTTCACCAGCCATCTCGTCCGACTCTCCTCTGGTGCTGTCTTCCAAGTCCTCGGGAGGCGTCTCGCACTTTACATTCTGAAGCTCAGCCTCCAGTCTGGAATCGGGTTCGGGAGGCACCCGCCAGTCTTTCACCTTGTCTGGGCCTATTTCCTGAGAGACCTTGTTTACCTCTTGATTTTGCTGCTTCACATATTTGGACTGAAAAGAGTGGCTCCAGGACTGTGGTTCTGAAGCCTAAACCCAGAGGAACATCTACCGTCAAAGAGTTTAGGGTCTTACAAACCAAGGCAATCAAACATCTGCAAGGGAGGTCCATTGTCATACAACAGCAGTGGCTATGTGTTAGTAGCGGCGAACGGGCAAGTCTGACAACTCCAACTCAACATTAGTCACAATCATCAAAAACTCTCGTTACTAAGAGGTCCCTAAATACAATCTTACAGCACTTTAAAAAACGCTTTGGACTGCTATGTTTAAATCAAAGACATGTAGAGTATAAACAGTGGTAACGTTTTTACAAGCACATTTGGTTTGGCTAAAAATGCGTAGTAAAGTCAGAGACTTACATTTAGATATGTTACATTTGTGTCCACATTTGTTTTTGTGTTTTGACCTTCTGGGTTGAAGTCTTCCGACTCCTTGTTATGCCCCTGGTCTTTTGTTGCCATTGACATAAGAGTAGACTTGGCTTGCGGCTGCTGATGCTTGTCCATCTCCACGTAGATGAAACCGGGCTTGGCGCAGCTGATTTTAACCGAGTTTGTTCCCTTATGGACGGCCACCGATGACGTCATCATCTGTTTCGCCTCGTCCTTCGTCCGCTCCTTCTGCTCAGGTCCCCGTCTCGCTTGTAGTCTCTGTTTGGTGTATTGCACGTCGTCACAGCATGTCTCGTTTTGCTGTCGGTGGGTGTTTGGGACTATCAAAACCTTCTGGTCCATGGGGGCGTTACGGCTGTACTGTCCGTAGTACAGGGACTGAGCTAAAGCAGTCTGTGTTTGTGTCATGGCTAACTGAAGCTGAGACTGGGAGCTGGCATCTGCACTCGATTCGGAGTTTTTCAGGTCCTCGTTCAGGTCTCTGGCATCCTCCTTGGCTCGGCTGTACGGGGTGGACACCTTCAGGAAAGCAGCGGAGTTGCTTTGGCCAGAGTGTATGTAACCCGGAAGACCGTAGGACTCATATCCGTGGCTGTGACTTGACGACTGGGCGTTAGAGATGGGAGTAACTGGGCAGGGAATTTTGGGATTGATGTTCCCGTTCAGATTGGAATCTGGAGCCGAGTTTCTTCGGGATCTGGAATTTAATCCACCGTCCTCGGCCGCGTCGGATATGTCGGAGTATGCCGGACTGTTCGTCTTGGTGGTGTTGCTGTCTCCATTTGACAGTGTGCCAGAGTCCATCCTTGCAGAGCTCCCGATGGACGGACTCGGGGCGTTATCGGTAAAAGTGTACACCTTGTCGGCCTCGGCTCTGATGCTCGCCATCCGACTCTCTTGACTTTCGCTTGGGCCGCTGGCGACGTCTTGCTTGCTCAGGTGCTCTTTCAGCAGGCTAACCGGAAAGTCTTTTCCTATACTTTTCGGATCGTCCGCTTTCGTGAAAACGGGATCCGTTTTCGGACTTCTGGGGTCCTTACAATTCCTGTCCTTTAATCTGTGCTTATCCTTTCTCTTACTTTCCTTGCTCAAAACAATGGTCGCATTGGCCATATTCACTTGAGCGACAACGTCCAACTTTGGCTTGATAGGTTTGAGTGACAGGTTCTTGGCTTTCGTGAGAGTGACAGTTGGAGAAGGTTGATGAAACGAGCCGTCTGTGATTTTCGTAGGAAATGTGGAGGGGATGGCAATAAGCTTTGGGGGGGCAGGGGTAGTAGCAATGAGTCTGTTAGCCCTAGCTTTGGCGGAGCACCTTTCAGCTACTTCGTTTTCCTTTTTAACCTCCCTCTTATCAATGACCCCCTCAGCTTCGAGCTTGGGCATCTCTACAGACGAGTTGCGATCCGTGATGAGGCAGTTCTCAAGGACGACAGACATGTTTGAAATGAGGGGCAGATTGCTGAGGTCGTCGATGGGTCCCTCTTTGCCTACCATGTTCCTTCGTGGCTTAGGGTTTGCTGGGGGACTGTGTTCACTGTTTAGCAACAACTTCCTGTTCTTTGGAGATCCGCCTGCGTTGAGCTTATACATGGTTCTTTGCTTCTTGGACATGATATCGAGGTTCTCCGTGGAGTCAAAAGCCACATTACTTAGCGACTCTTCATAGTCCGAGAGCCTGTCCTCACTCTCTGCCTCAAACTCCTGCTTGCTATCACTGTCCAAGTGTGCGTGCGACTGGTGGTAGCGTAGCCCATTGATATGCTTGTACTTCTTGTTGCAGTTAGGGTGCGGGCAATCGATTAGCATCGGAGAGGCGCACACCTGGTCCAGGAAGGCCGGGTCCGATTTCCCTTGCGGAGTGGAAGGCGCACTTCTGGATTTGGCACGGATTCGTTTCCCGTTTCCATTCCTAACATCCTCCGAAACTAGGCTCAAATCTAGATCGGCCGGGGCTTTGCCTTTCCTTTTGCCGCACATGAGCGGACTTGTCTTTATGTCCTCCACCGAGTAGTACGCAGGAGTCCTACAGGTGCTAAGGTTTAGACTTCCTCGCCTGCCTTTGTTGCCTATGCCCACACCGCGCCTCTTATGTGTTAGCCCTCTTATCTTGGAGAGACCGGGTTCTATGACAGGCTGGTCTGACACGGCCAATCGCATCCGTTTCCCACGGCCACGCCCACACGGCATGTCAGAATCGCTCATTGGGGACTCGCAAAACCTAGTGAATAATAACAATGCAGCGTAAGTATATATGCATGTAGCATTCATGTAAAAACCCATTAAGGGGATGATCCCCCCTATAAGCTCTTTTAACACAACAGAGAAAATTTGATTCATAAATAAAATAGCAAGAATGAAAATCTTTGGGTTGATTGATTTTCAAAGCTGATTAGCTTATAAACAACAGAAACACGCATTCCTCCTGCGTATGTCTAGTATATTTCATACTTCATATATGTCACATACCGCCCTCTCTGGTGACTTCATGTTACTGCTCTTCCTGCACCACCTTGGCTCCACCCCCTCTCACCTGCAGCTAATCTGGAACTCATTTGGACTGACATAAATACTCCATCGCTTGCCCTGCCTGTTGTAAAGTCTCTGTTTTTCACTCTTGAGATCTGAGCCGTGGTTCCCTACTGTTCTTGTCTCCTGTTCTTGTCTCCTGTGTCGTGTAGTGTTTTTGTTTATTTCTATGTTTTTGATCCGTGTTTTGGTTTCTGGCTGTAGTCTGTTTGGATATGTCTCTGTCAATGCCTTCCTGTGTTTTAACCCCTACCTGAATAAAACCACCTTGCATTTGCAACCTGCGTCAACCCCCACGTTACAATATATGTATATGAACCCTTTTCACTTTTAACCTGGGGTTACTTTTTAACATGGGGTTAATAGCCCTTCGCTCTATTTAGACTGATTCACGTATGTACATGCTTCCTAGTTCATACCTAGTACCACCCACAGTGTCAAACACTTGTGTCTACTATTATAAAGCATTTACCAGCAACACTTTTTCTGTAGAACAACTATAGACGATAAATGTTCATTATATTCATTATGTCACACGTCCAGGTTTCCCCGGACTCAACTTCCCAGAGTGCATCACCTGATGATGTCACACCCACATGTCCCCAGTCTCCCGATCACTTCGCTCTAGGTCTCCTGAGTATTAGCCCCCTTTTCCAATTATCAGTCTGCATATAAGCCTCACTCAAACTCTCACTCGTTGCGAAGTTTGGCCCAACACTGTTTGCGTTACTGAGCGCTTCTTCCGTGTTTACCTGAGTACTGTTTTCTTCCTTGACTACGGCTTTCTCATTTCTCAGCTGACCTTAGCCTGTCCTTCGACTCCTGACACATTAGTATAAAGATGAACTTGTACTCAACTGCACACCTGGCAACCCTAACACAAGGTACTTTCCTACATGTACATTTATTTGAAGCTGTATTTCGTTCAACTGCCTACGCTAACCGCTGTGTGCACCTCAGTTCTGGTACTCTAACACACTGGCGTGCGGTTACTACTCCTGCAGGTCTTGCACGTGTCCTACTGTCTATGCACATACTGTAATGTGTCCTATGTCTATTGGCTTTCGACCTCCTATCGTTCCTCTGACTAATCTCCTTGTCTACTCCTTCTACTCTGGTTGCCTCGCTGCCTGACTACCCTGGTTCTGACCTCAGCCTGTCCCTCGACTCTGATCTAGCATTTTCCCTTCATGCTTGGTCGTGTTTTGGTGCTGTGTTCAACTATCCAAATGTTCAATAAAGCTCATATGACTTTTAGGTTTGCGCGTATCGGTCCAAGTACTTTGTTCCTGACACATTAATATAAAGATTAGCAATGAACAATGAATTAACAAATGAACAACCCATATGACGGTGTTGCTCAGGATTTAGGTCTGTCATATGTCACATCCTGTTTGGAATGTTAGCAGCTACAGATGACCGATAGCAGTCTGGACAGTTTAGGTTTGGGTTCCCAAAATCTCATCACAGTGGTTTAAACATAATTCCCTTATGCATTAAACCATCATATACTAACTGTTATTACTGTGTTTTTGTTAGTAGTTATTATTTACAGGTACGTTGTCATGGCGACACCTTACAGACACCTTACAGCGTCTCCTTCAGGGAAAAGAATTAGTATTGAAACGTCGACATTTGGCTTTAAGGGGTGGGCAAACCTCATAAAGCACTATGGGTAGAGTTTGATTTCCACCTTCCTGTTATCACGTTCAGCTATTTTAATGTGCACCTATATGGAGAACGCATTCGCTTTGATCTTCAGGCTCCATTGTGTGTCTAAAGCACATGAACACGTTCAGTAAAACAACAACGGCTCGACTAACACCAACCCAGAAATACAAGACTGTGCAGAGTTGCAGAGTAGTTCGTTTGCCCTCTCTTGATTTTTTTATCAGGCTTCATAGTGCATAAAGTGACATAATGCATTATAATGTGGTTGTTGTTGTTGTTATTAACATTACTGGTGAAATGAATGTTGCGCTGCATAATGCTTTATAAGGATCCACAGTGAGACCGCCTTCTAATGTTTCTCAGTATCTTCAAAATGAAACTGATTAACATCTAATGAACACTTATAAGCCTTCTTTACAGATTTGCAGTAAAGTGGTGTTATAAAGCCGCTCTATGAATTAAAGCATGAAGCTTTATGATACGGGTATCGACACACATTTAACATATTACGTCTCGTTGTGCTATGAAGCCTTATAACACACAGTTTATGTGTGGGTTTATGAACATTTACCGGGGTTGGACAATGAAACTGAACCACCTGGTTTTAGACCACAATCATTTATTAGTATGGTGTAGGGCCTCCTTTTGCGGCCAATACAGCGTCAGTTCTTCTTGGGAATGACGTATACTGCGTCCTGCACAGTGGTCAGAGGGAGTTTAAGCCATTCTTCTTGCAGGATAGTGGCCCCCCCCACAGAGTCACTAACGACTTTTTACCGTGATGCTGGTGGAGGTCTCGTCTTCTTGGTGGTATGCTGTACATTACCCTGGGATACCGTTGGCTTCTTGATACCTGATACAAGACTTGCTGTCTTGGTCACAGATGCGCCAGCAAGACGTGCACCACCAGTCTGTCCTCTTTTGAACTACTCTTTATGTCACCCCATTACTGGTTGTGTGCATTGCAGTATTTTGAGCAGAACTGTGCTCTTACCTGCTAACTGAACCTTCACACTCTGCTCTTACTGGTGCAATGTGCAGTTAATGAAGATTGGCCACCAGGCTGGTCCAATTTAGCCATGAGACCTCCCACACTAAAATGACAGGTGTTTCAGTTTCATTGTCCAACCCCTGTATGTACAGCTACAAAGGCTTATGTCAAGCATTATAAACGTTATGATGGCTTTATAGATCTTTATGAAAGCACTTATAATATTACGGATGCCTGATTCAGAGAAAGTGTTACCGTGACGCTCTGAAAGGAGGATCCCTCAGCATTCACATAGACTCTAAATTAGCTCAAAATTCACAATAACAGACATTTTTTTATTAATCCAATATTTAAGCAGCTCACAGTAAAAGTGTTGGCTTCAACCACATACCCAACTTAACTGCACACCTGGCAACCTCAACACAGTGTGCTTTCCTACATGCACACTTACACAAAGCTGTATTTGGTTCAACTGCACATGCTACCCACCTTAGTTCTGGTACTCTACCATACTGACGTGCGGTTACTGCTCCTGCATGTCTTACGTGAGTCTTACTGTCTATGCACATACCGTAATGTGTCCTTTGTCTATTTGTCTTTGTACTGTACTCACTATTCATCTATTCTCTTTCATTGCTGCACTGGAGAGGGAGCCTGACTGTGTTTCGCTATACTGTACAGCCCTGTACTGGTTGAATTGAAGTGAATTAAACTGAACTATCATTTTAATAAATGGCGTATACTGTATGTAGACCTCATTCCAGAACATCACTCTTAATGTAATGAATAGTATTAAGGCAGAAGCGAAGTGGACATTATTGTGCATCTGAAAATAGAAGGAGTGAAGTGTTACCGAGGTGGGGCCCAGTCGTGCTTGGTGCAGTCTAGGAGAGTCCCCACATAGGTCCTTTTTCTCCATGTGACATTCACCACCAGAACCCCTGAAGTCAGGCAGTCAGACAGAAATAATAACTCGCCATGAGTCGTGATGGAAACAACGGACATGAACGGCCAAATGAATCAGACAGTTCTGTGTACTAATGTATAACTACTCTCCTCCATAGGCTTTACTCTCTGGTACGATGCCCGCTATCAGCTCCAGCTAATTTAGATCACAGTAGATTAATAACAACGTTCTGTCACTTGGAACAACAAGCTTGTATCTCCATAATGGTAATTTTTTAAAAGGAGGAAAAGAGCATCCTTAAATTTCAGTTTACAGAGATATGAATCTGAGCATTTTCAGATCATTTCTCTTCATTCATTCACCTTGAAACTTTCACAAACAGTTTTATAATATATTGATATAATCACTGCTGGAACAAAACCTCCAACTTCATAGCTTTCAATGTTGGAGACTGTAACAGGTCATTTCAGGCAACTTCTATCCGTACGTTCATCATTAAATTCATCATTAGCTTTGTACTGTCCATATATACCAGTCAAAAGGTCAGAGTTCATGTTTCTTTATCTTAAAGCTTCACTGGAGAATAAAAGTGAAGACACCAAACTATAAACTAGCCCTCATGGAATTATACAGTCCACCTTAAAACCCTCCAGAATGGAATTATACAGTCCACCTTAAAACCCTCCAGAGTGGAGCTGTACAGTCCAACTAAAAACCCTCCAGAGTGGAGGATGGAGCAGCTTCCTTACCCTGCAGTGGAGCTGATAGAACAAGGTTTATTACCAAGCAGGTTTGGAGCGATTCTATTGGTCGGTCCATCATGAATATTAACTAACCTGAAAGGAGAACTAGAGCTTTTACACTGTGCAGAAAAAGAGATCAAAGTTTTTACACCACTAAATATATATTAGAGGTGGAGATATGGAGGAGTATCATACTGTGTACATCAAGAGTAGATGTGGTGTATCAGGATATGGACTGGTTGGAGCTGTTCAGTGTACGACTGTAGAGTCTTAAAGTCAACAACTACATCCAAACTTTTGACTGTATATACACACATATACATATATATACTGTTCTGTCCAATAAAAAAAAATCTCCAGTTTTGTTCATTTTTGCTTTTATCCATCATTTGATCACATGAGCTGCTGTTTACCCTGTGTAAACATTTCATGACAAATGGACCAACAGACTCTCCAAAACTGCTTGGTAAGAAGTCTGGCCTTTATTGACTTCCATTAAAACCCGATTAGGTTTTTGCCCTCTCCTGTAAAGTTCCCATTTTGTAAATCCCTATGATATATATATATATAATCGCTGTCCAATAAAACCATGTATCTCCATTTTTGTTGATTTTTATTTTTATGCCTCATTTGATCACATGACCTGCTCTTTACACTGTGTGGAAATTTAATGAAGAATGGACCAACAGAAATGTCCCAAAACAGTTCCCAAAGCCGTCTGGTTCCATTGACTTCTATTCAAATGAAATGAGGTTTTTGACCTCTCCTGTAAAAGCTGTCATTTTGGAGATACCTGTTTTTTATTGGACAGCGATGGTATATATTCATATATATGGCGCATTAAATGAACCCTACCTTCACTAACAGCCTCATTCATGTTTCATTCTTACGCGCAACTGAAATGACTTCTAGCACTGCATATTTGTACGGCTTCATTATGTTCTTGATCTCCACACCAGGGATGTTACGATGGTGTTCTGCAATTTTAATTGGCTTAATCAATATGCACCCAGTGTCTCCACTTCCCTCAAACGCTTTGGTAGGTGCTTCAGTCTCCCAGCTGCTTTGAAAATGGAGCCCAGTGGCGTTCATAGCTTATGGCAAAAGTAGTGCTTCGGCCTCGTCATATGTGTTTGGGACACGCGTCTACACGCACGCCTGTGAACCACGTCTCCATTCACTCGCCTATACTCTTAAATAGCTTATGGATACAATCATTACAGCAGCACAGCCATGCACAGTCTCGGCCTGTTCCTCATCACGACGCCGTTATCGCGGCTCAGTAAGTCGGCCTTACCCTCCTCCGTTTCGTGCCACACGATGCCCTCCAGATTTACGCTGGTTCCTGGTTGACACGGCTCCATGTAGTTTGACAAATCGCAGTGCAAGAATGACTCTTTTATCAGCCTCCTGGGCTGTATGTGGGTTCACCCCGACAGTGACCTAGTTTTTAATGCTTAGCTGAGATGGGACAGGAAGATAAAGGGAAAGACTGGTCGCAACAAGGACGCTCAAGACAGATATGCTAGGATCGCTGTATAGGGCGAGTTTAAACAGGCTTATGGAACCATCACAGCCCTATAATCCTTCACTCAAACTTATGTCACCATGTTGGCCACACAGGTGCCCAATGGCCATGCTCCCCTAGTCGACGGGCCACCCGACTAGCTCCTGTCAATGTGTGCTTAATGCACATATGCTCTATTGACTAAAGCATGCCACTCTCATTCCGTCCACTGCAGTGTGGGTGACATGCCTACTGTGAGTGATTCAGGTAACGCAGTGCACGTCATGAACTGGCCTATGTGCACCGTTGCATTAAACAATGGTCGGTGCCACATCACTATACAATGCACCCCATGAGCAGTGCGAAGACTGTTCAATTCATAAAGATTTAAAATGCACTGGAACATCAGTCGTACTGGCGGAACATGAGACACCCCTTGAGCGAGTTACGATCCCCACAATGTCAAAGACCACCCTAGGAGCAGATGGAAATGACTGACGGGCAAGGCCGTTTTATGGGAGAGGTGGGGGGGGGGGGGCAAAGTGAGGTCGGAGCAAACCGTGGGGGGGGGGGGGGGGGCGAGGGGGGGCCGTTGGGGGGGGGGGGGGTCGCCGACGACAAAGGGACGGGGCCCAATGGGAGTGGCACGGGCGGCGGTGGGGGTGTAGGGGGGGAATGGGGGGGGGGGGTGGGGGGGGGGGGGGGGGGGGGGGGCGGGGGGGGGGGGGTGGAGGGGGGGGGGGGGGGGGGGGGGGGGTGGGGGGGGGGGGGGGAATGGGGGGGCTGCCGGTGGTGGGGGGGGTTGGGGGGGTGGGGGCGCACGGGTAATTTCAAAAGGGTGGGGGCGGCAAAATACAAAGGTGGGGGCTGATAGGGGGTTGTGATAGTGGGGGGGCTTCTCTCACCGATTCTTTTAAAAGAGTAAAATACCACAATCACATCCCGCTTCAAATCGCTTGCCTATGCCCGCTGTCAGCCGAAGAGAAGAGCTAACTTTTGTGACTGCATGCGGTCCTCTAATAGCAAAAGCAGCAAGGCTGTTCAAAGGGTCGTGCGCCCAGCAAAATACAAAGGAAATGGCTGACAACAATGGGATACCTAGAAGTGGTGTATTTACAAGCCGGCCAGCACTCGTCCATTCATCTTGATGGAGGGATGGATGGACAGAGTGACATGGAGGCTGGCTAGTGTTTCACTTCCAGGGAGAATGCTAGCTACTCCAGGCTGGTGAACATGACTGATTGCAGGGAGGCACTTAGCAGCTCTCTCTCTCTCCCTCTCTCCCTCTCTCTCCCGCTCTGTGTGTTTGCCTATGAGAGCTCCTTGATTGCAGTTTACACACGTACCTAGACGTACACATAAACACTCCGGTCTAAAGCCTGCAGCCTGGCTTCACAATGGCACTGCCACACAATGCCACAGTGCTGTACTCCACATCAGCAAGCATATATGATCAACAAGGCGCTCATCATCGGACGTGACAGACGGTCCCCAGCGTTCACCCCCACGCAATATGCTAGATCAACAAACACGCACGGCCCTTTTTGTTTGCCTTACCGTCTTGTGAGCTCGCTCGGGCGAGCAGCCTCCCTCAGCCTTGTCGGCAACAATAGCGCCAGCCCTCATCCCAGCGTCCATCGCGCCCCTGCCGATGTCCCCCGCGCCGCTGTCCCCACAATAGCACGGCTTCTCCTTCCAGCCGTCGTCCTGTGAGACGGGGCCCAGTCCGAATCCCGCGGCATCCCCGCCGTGCCTATCCTTCCGCGCTCGCGGCGCCGACTCCTTGGCTTCCCGCTTGAGCCCCCTTCCCTGATTCCTCCCTCTCTTCCCCTCTTTGCCTTTGGCGCAGGAGCCGCTTACATCACCGGGCTGCTCGTGGTGGCCGCCGCTGCTGCCGCCGCCGCCGCGTTCGACCACCACCGCCGCCGCCACCGCCGCAGCATTCATCCCCGAGACCTCTCCGGGTCGTCCTTGAGGTTCGCGCCGTTTACCCGCCTCCGCGTCGCCGTCGCCCGCCGAGTGCCGCCGCTTCTCCTTGAATTTCCTCGCCTCCTTGCAGAGGCTGGCTCGGGCAGCGGCGGGCTGCGCGCCGGGACCCGCGAGGCCGTCCAGCGCGCGCTCGCGCTCTCGCTCTCGCTCGCGTTCGCGCTCGCGCTCCAGCTCCTCCTCGCCAGCCTCGGTGAGCTTCATGGCCAGCGCGCGACTGCTCATCTCCGATTTCCGTCGATCCTTCTCCAAATCGGCGTCCAGGTCGATGATCAGATCCCCGAGCCCGATCTCCCACTCATCGCCGCTGTCGTACGCGTCAGCTCCGTTCAGCCTAGCACTCCGCTCCACGGAGGAGGTGACTGACATTCTCCACATAGGATTTCTGACAGAAAACGGGGATGAATCCTAAATCAAGAGGATGGGAGGGAATTAATGAGTCGATTGTTTTCATGGGGAAAACGCGTCCACCGAAACGCCACATGTTTTCCTTGACCTCCCCCCGAAAGCAGGGCTCCCCTTTATGTGTTTATGATCAGGGACTAGCCCACCAGCATCTAAACTTATCCAGATGAACTCTGGGCTATTTGTGGATGACCACTGGACCGCTGGAGCACAGAGCGTGTTTCAGAAGATGCTGCAATGCTATGAACCAACTCTCAATAGATCTTCTTTGTTCTCATCCAACTACATCATATACACACAATGACATAATAAATAATATATATATTGTATATCTTCAGTTGGTGGGTAGCTTTGACATCGTGAGACATGCAAATGATTCAAGTTTCACTCTTGGCTGGGCATGTGACGTAGGCAAGGTCGGGTCTTATCTTTGTACCTGACTGACCCAACAGCCACACTCGCAGACATCCAGTGAGCAGTGGTGTCCTCCATTCATCATCCTCTTAGTGCAGCACCATTGGCAGACGGCCACACCGTTCAGGACTACATGAACACAGACCGTTACCACGAGTGTCCTTAACACCACGTCACCGTCCCCAAAGACTGCAGTGGTGTCGTACCAGACTGTCATGGAGTGACTCAGAATGGCAGCAGGTCGTCTTCAGTGACGAGTCCCGCTTTAGTCTTGGTGGAGACGCCCAACAAATCCGTGTGTGGAGGCACCGTGGTCAGCACCAAGATGAAGGGTTTGTTGTCACACGTCCAGAAGGCCTGGTGTCCCTCCACCTCTACCCCTACCGCACCATCTGCAGGAACTGTGTGAGGATGTTCAAGCTGAATGGGATGGGTCATCACAGGACACCATTAGGAACCCTTGAAGAACCGTCTTATTTTAGCTCCACTGACCATATAGGACACTCTGTAGGTGTACAGGTCCAGACTGTAGTCAATCTGTTTCCCTGTATACTGTATTACCCTGTTCTTCAATGGTCAGGACCCCCACAGGACCACCACAGAGCAGGTATGATGTGGGTGGTGGATCATTCTCAGCACTGCAGTAACACTGAGGTGGTGTGGTGTAAGTGTGTGCGCGCCCTGTTTAAACACTCGAGGGCGGAAGTAGCTGAATTCGCAGATGTATGGGTCTACCAGCAGTGGCTTGATCCCAGTCTGCAGGAAATTCCCCTCGGAATTGTGCCAAGGAAGGCATCCATCAAATCTGGCCCAACTGTGGCCTCATCCGGCCCAATTCCTTGATGCAAGAGTGCCTGAACATTGATATGGCCTAAATCCAGAAGCTCCAATTATAGTGGTTATTGGTGAGTTTCAGGGGACTCATGTTTTGTCCAGTGAGCTTATAAATCTTATGCTTTACAATAGACATAATAACAGATTTAGCCTAAAACCATAACCTTAGACATCACACAAACAAACACAGCATTGTTAAAATTAATTTATTTAATCAGTTCA
The DNA here is from genome assembly GCA_024036415.1 of Prochilodus magdalenae. Taxonomy (NCBI): domain Eukaryota; kingdom Metazoa; phylum Chordata; class Actinopteri; order Characiformes; family Prochilodontidae; genus Prochilodus; species Prochilodus magdalenae. The sequence continues at coordinate 125,724 of JAMWET010005378.1, read as the reverse complement.
CTGTTGCAGATAAGTGAAAACATCCTTTCAGCACTGCCTCCCAATGGAACGCCACTGGACACATCTCGGATATGTATTGTTAGTGCACATGATAAATCCATTACAACTCTGACAGCACAATGAGAGATGGCACTGTAAACGCCGGCTGCTAATAGCATAGAGATCTTCTGGGCTACCACTAACTGGAACAGTTCGAATGCCATTAATGCCGCCACCCGTGTAACCGGAGCAGGTAGTGTGAAGAAGCTCTAACCAGAAGCTCTCCAGATCAAATGAATAGATTACATGCAGGCAGACGCCATTCTAATAGGCAGTCAAAACACAGAGTGAGTATAAATGGAACGGAATAATCTGAAACTGGATCAGCGTCTATGTTACAAACATTTCTGATATCATTTCTAATGTCAGTCCTGATAATAAACATAGGGGCTGTATTTGAAATGGCACACTACTATACTGCACACTATGGGGGTGTGTAGTACACGGTAGAAGGTGTAGTACACCTTCAGTAGTATATTAATACAGTCACATGAACAGTAACCTCACAACTACCTGTGGTTGGTGCAGTGCAGCGGATAAAACCACTGCCCATCCAGGAAGCTATCGTCCCATGTGGGAGATTGGGGTTTGATATCCTGTCTGGGTGACTGTGCTACACCAGTAAGAGTCCGTGGGCAAGACTCCTGACACTAGATTGGCCTACCCATAATATGAAAACCCTTGTAAGTCGCTCTGGATAAGAGCGTCAGCTAAATGCTGTAAATTTACCTCCGAGCTGTTATTACTGTATCCACTGTTTAGAGCTAGCTGCTGCTAAGCTCACCTAAAATATGATTAGCCTAGCTGTTAGCTCCCCTCGGCTATTAAAGTGAGTTCATCTTTTATTAATCTTCAGACCTGTATATTTAACTCTCTGAGGCTCATTCTGATGAAAACAGACCCCTCCACAATCACTACACCCACATTTACCTCAGAGCTGTTATTATTGGATACCCTGTTTAGAGCTAGCTGCTGCTAACGCTGCTCAGTTCAACTGAAATACGGTTAGCCTAGCTGTTAGCTCCCCTCGGCTAGTTCACTCTAAAACTGATCCTCTAAAGCGAGTTCATCTTTTATTAATCTTAAGACCTGTATATTTAACTCTCTGAGGCTCATTCTGATGAAAACAGACCCCTCCACAATCACTACACCCACATTTACCTCAGAGCTGTTATTACTGGATACCCTGTTTAGAGCTAGCTGCTGCTAACGCTGCTCAGTTCAACTGAAATACGGTTAGCCTAGCTGTTAGCTCCCCTCGGCTAGTTCACTCTAAAACTGATCCTCTAAAGCGAGTTCATCTTTTATTAATCTTCAGACCTGTATATTTAACTTTCTGAGGCTCATTCTGATGAACACACACCCACTACCATCACTACACTCACATTTACCTCAGAGCTGACTGCGTTTAGCTCCCCAGTGTTACCCGCCGCCATTTTCTCTGGTTGAAGCAGGCTAAGAGCTGGTGAGGCCGCGGTGCATGATGGTCCAAGAAGATAGCTCCACCTGTACACTCGAACATCTGACTGGAGTAGAACACCATCCAGGTATCTCCAGTGCACTACAGATCTTTAGTTTGGTCGCATACTACATGCTAATTTTGTGCAGGTTTAGTATGCAAGTAGTATGTGGTATGCCATTTCGAATACAGTTATAATCTTGTTATAATGGACTTATATACAACATCAACAACAACAACAACACTAATGGGACTAGAACACTTCAGTAGATCTGTTAGCGTCTTAGACTGGCTTCACATGAGGAAATACATGGAGATTTGGCAACATGCAAGACACAGTCACCACACAGCCATACTGATTGTAACAGTGTACAGTTCTTGTACTCCCACAATGCCGTTCCTTGTATCTTAGGAGTAGAAGGTTAGGACACTCTGATGGTTTCCTCTCACAAGCAGAATTGGTGGAAGATCTTTAGATAATGTCTCCAGCCAGCACATATAGAGGGCACTAGACACCGTTCCCTTTCTGGCAAGTGGCATGCTCCTATGAGGGGAAAAACACAATGGGAGGCATATGCATGGTTTAATCATCCGGCTGTATGCAGCTCCAATTGGGCGAGTGAAAGGATCAGGCAGATATCTAAATCCTAGACAAACTGAATGCAATGTTCTGATCATCCATATGGGGGAAATGTGTCTCTTATTCATTTAGTCACAACAATTAAATGATTAAAATTGAATTTGATTAAATGAATAGAATGATAATGGTACATCTAATTTATTTTACAATTTATTTAAAAAAATGTTCTAGACATGTTCTAGACATCAAGTGTAAAGGTTTTTTAAAGCTGCACTGATCTGGATTTTAAAGGAGCAATCTGTAATACTGACAACATGTGTTTGAAGTGGGTATTGCAGTCTGAGGAGTGGTTGCCAGGTTGTGGATAAATGAGTGCAAGTGCAAACAAGTCGGGGCGAATCTAAAGTTATCTTTGGTGTTCCAGTTTGTTTGCTTTGTTTGTTTCATATCTGGCAACCTGAGACCTACAGAGTGGGTGGGAGCATTGGCCAAAACACAGACTTTTCAACCCAGAACAGAAATTTCGAAGCGTAAACAAGAGTATATTGTTTGTAGCATTGTTGTCGGAAATATGTCGGATTCTGTACCGTAAACATATTACATATTGTTCCTTTGAAGGGCCCATATCTCACATTTATCCTGTGTGTCTTTTCCCTCTATTCATTTGTGTGCTCTCTATTTTCCTGAGAATTTACCAGGCTGTTTTTGTTACTGTGCCTTTAAGACTGATATATGTAAATGACCCCTGTTTTGATCCCCTACCTACTTTCAAGAAGCAGTGAGGGCTGAAACACTCCTTACAGCTAAAACTGTTAGGATCATTCACTTTCAGCTGGCGATTAAATGGCATATGAATACAGTAATAGCGTTAGCGAACTTTTTGGTTCAAGGTATGGATTTGTAGGTAGCGGCGAAATAAACTGATTAGCCATTTTGCTCCTTAGCTTTGTTAGCCTCGCAGGGCCAGACAGAAAGTACATGGAGTGTCCGAAATGGCATACTTCCATACTATACAGCACGCGACAGCATTACACGAGAATAGTTAGTGTGTCCGAATATATAGGGTTCATAAAACAGAACGTGAAAAGTCCCCGGCTAACGTACTACACCGGGGATAGATTTTGATGTATGCGACCACAGCACACAGTCCTATCCTAGGATTCCACAGGAGCTACAGAGCCGTTCGAAGCGAAAAAAAAAAAAATGGCGGAAAGCGGGACAGCTTTCCTAAATTCCTCAGCGTGCGTTTTCTGCGACCTCCTGCTCAACGCTGCCTCCATGTGGAAGAGTTCATCACGAAAACTAACCACAACGAACACTACTTTCGTTTACAGATGGTAAAGATTTAGCCGACTTTTGGCTTTTAAAGAATGGACTTAGTCGCTGTAACATGACATCAGATGAGATCCGGGTCAAAGGGCACAGGTAAGATGGAGGATGTACTGCACCCAGGGACGTGAGCATACCGCGCACTCGCATACTAACAGTACATCCTTCTTTAACGACTGAGCCGTACGTACTAGGTCGAAATCAGTATGTACTGCTCAAGCATGCCATTTCGGACGCAGCCCATGTCTGAGGACAACCATGAGAAATTTCAGGCTGTATTGTCAAAGGGAATGCAGAATTAATACGGGAGCAAGAAACCAAGAGTGCAATTACTAGACCAGTCCAATGCTTTGTGAAGGCGGGGCTTGAGTTAAGGGGCAAGGCTATGTTTGTTAACACTGTCTGACAGTTAACACGCCTTCTAAAAGTACACCCACTGCAACATATCGGTCCACAGGTCCATCAGGCTTGGTAGAGTTTTGCTCCCCATCCCATTATTGCTGTACTTCCTGGTCCTTTTTATTCATTTTTCATAAATATCTGTACCAGCATACTAAATTAAAGGTTACCAAGCTAAAATCAGAAATACAGAATGTTTTTGCAGTCGATTTTGCTCAAGTCTACCAAGAGTGTCCATGTTTATGGAGGGCACTATAGTTTTCATTCATGGACTGTTTAGGCTGAAGAGTGAACAGAAAGATTTAAGACGTTAAGAATGTTTACACACCACATTACACTCCTTTATGAAAAAAAAAACAGGGAGTTATGAGTTTTCCATGACATGGGCCCTTTAAAATACAATACATTTCAGAATGAATCTGATCAAAAAGTGTCTTGTGTAAACTGTTACTCACATGACTATGAGATTTGCTGTGCTCGAGTGTTCCTTCAGCAGTTCGTTCAGTCTGATTTGACGGTTTGTCTGATTGAGAAAAGGGAATAAAGGGGAAGTCCAATTAATATTCATAAAACTATTTCATTATATATAAAAAACCTAAAAGGAACAATTATATATATATATATATATATATATATATATATATATACACAGGGCACAGGAACCTCCGGAATAGTGTTTAGTTAATCTGGACCAAATAGATGGATGAATGCTGATGTAAAGATCAGCTGCTATTTAATGTGGAATAAATAAAGTAAAAACCAACAAAAATGAATTGGTTGAGTGACGGGATCCATAGATTGGGAAGAGCTGGTAGAGTGCAGTGAATGTCTCGTTCCATGTGTGGAAAATGGCTCCAGAGCAGATGTTAATGATTGGCCAAAAGGAGGGACTCCATGTGGGCGTGGCCAAAGACCATAGTGTGAAGGAAGTAGCTGAAGCTGCAGGTGTACGGAAGCGTACGGTCATACGGGTCTACCAGCAGTGGCTAAAATCACAGTCTACAGGGAATTCTCCTCGGAATTGTGCCAGGGAAGGCCTCCACCACATCTGGACCAACTGACCAATTCTTTGATGTAAGAGTGTCCGAACACCGATGTGGCTACATCCAGAAACTTGTCCAGATCGTGCCAAATCCAATCACCCCTGTTATTGGTGCTATTGGAGGTACTGCATGCTTTTAGGTGCGGTGAGCTTGTATATGAACGAGCTACGTGCTGGAAACCAGCCCTACCTTAGCCTTGTACAACTCTAGTTCATTATCAGTAATTCTCCATGGTTCCTCAGCCTTCAGCCTCTCAGCAGCCTCTTGCTCCATATCTTCTTCCTTCAGCCTGTATGGCTCTATCATCTCCACAAAGGTTTCCTTACTGGAAGGAAAGGGTTAACAGGTTTAATATCTGACGGCTAATAAGAGCACATCTGATTGCTCCAGAAGGATAAATGAGTGAGTCTCTGTGTACTTATGCTTCTTTGGCTTTATGTTGATATCTCCAAGAACAGTGATGTCGGAGAAATCGATCCTGAACTTGCTCAGCAATGCAGCCATTCTGTAATCAGACGTAACGCGTTATTATGAGCCACATGGCTTTGTGCATATGATTTCTTTCATAGGCTCTCTATGAGCCTCTAATTTTAAGAATGTACGTCAATATGTGATTTTTCAGGGAAAATATAATGCACACCACCTAAAAGAAATCAATAGAACTTCCATTGGTGCATTCATTATTTAAACTTATTTTTTTCCACCCATAAAGGTGCACATCAGGTCCCCAAATTGCCCAGGGAATGGCTTTTCATATAATAGTGGTTATAAATCAGGATTGGAGCCAAATATGCCCATGTTTTTACTGTAGCCGCTTAGGATTATAGGAAATCGGTCAATGTCACAAACCTTCCACGACCAATTAGATGGATGAACTGTGATGTAAACTAAAAACAATATATTAATGTATGAATTGGTTGAGTGACGGGATCCATAGATTGGGAAGAGCTGTCAGAGTGCAGAATGTCTCGTTCCATGTTTGGGGGAAAAAATGGCTTCCAGAGCAGAGTTAATGATTGGCCATAAAAGGGGGACTCCATGGTGGGCGTGGGCCAAAGACCATAGTGGGTGAAAGAAGGAGCTGAATCTGCAGGTGTATGAACCCAGCGTACGGTCAACGGGGGCTTCAGCAGTGGGTGAAAATCACAGTCTACAGGAAATTCTCCTCGGATATTGTGCCAGGACGGCTAAAAATTCTGGAAAAACCTGACCAATTTGAATTTTGACTGACGGGATCAATGAACGTCACTGGTATAGAATCACCGAGAACCATGCAGTGTCAGACCATTCCAACAATGAAGTGAGGAAATGGGCTCCAATCACCCCTGTTAAAGCTTTGTCCACAATTGGAGGTACTGCATGGTCTTGTTATGTTAGCGGTGAGGCTAAACTATTTGTATATTGACATGCTAACTAGTGCTACATAAACCAGCCCTAAAAAATTCCTTTATAAAATATGACCTTGTAAAACAAAACTCTAGTTCATTATTCAGTCATTTTTGAAGTTGCACTGTATATTTATAATCAGGAAACGAATTTTAATTTTCAGACAGCAGCGGGATCCGAAGCGTAGTCGTGGTCCCCGGGGAGTGTATCAGCCTCCTTTGACAGGTGTCATCCTCCGTCGGTCGCTTTCTCCTCTCCCAAACCCCCGGTCTTGAAAGTGAAACGGGGAAATTGTTCCCCTTCAAACAACATCGGCACCGCTAACAGTCGCCGTCCTGACTTGGACTCTGGTTCACGCACATCCTCTTTCTTGAAATGCCGGCTACACGCGCGGGTATGCGGAGTGACTGTGAAGTTCTCCCTCCGGATAGCAACAATCCATTTATGCCGGAAGACATATGAAATCTAAGTACTTTGTTGTACTTACTGGAGGCCTGACATAAAGGTACACAGCAATGTTCAGCTGTAGCGCTGTCAGTTCGCTGAAACTTAAACTTCCTTGCTTGAGACATTATCGCGATTTCCCTAAACTCAACCCAACAGTGTGGATAGCGGAAGTGGCTGAGCTGGCTGAGCTCAGTGTGCATGTACCCCGTTGGATCTCACTCACTATGTATTCCTTTGTACAGTCAATAGTACGGTGGCTGAGAAAGCCCAACGCACTGCAAGTTAACGCGCTGCAAAGTCTCAAAACACAAGCATCAAAATGAGACCGCTTGCAAAACCATTAACCGAATGCGCTGCAAAGTCTCAAACGCACTGTAAACACTGAAAACACATGCAAAAACACAACGGAAGTGTTTCCGAGGGACACTAAAAGTGGACGAACCCATTCGAGAGCGGGCGGCGTAAAACACGAGAAACTGTGCGATAAACAGAAAGAATGTTTATTAATAAACAGATAAACTTTTCTTTCAGTCACTCTGTGTGCATTGTTTAAGGTGGAACGAAATGTAAACACGAGAAACTGGCCAATGTGACTGAATATTAATTAATAAACTTATAAAACTTTTGCTGGAACTGGGGCTGACTCGGCTCTACGTCCAGGTCCACGCAGCCCGCTCTCGAATGGGTCCGTCCACTTTCAGTGTCCCTCGGAAACATTTCCGTTGTGTTTTGAGGCTGTTTGCATGTGTGTTGGAAGTTGCGTGTGTTTTCAGTGTTTGGTGCGCGTTCGGTTAATGATTTGCAAGCGGTCTCATTTTGATGCTTGTGTTTTGAGACTTTGCAGTTCGTTTCTAACTTGCAGTGCGCTGGGCTTTCTAGGCCACCATACAATAGCACACATCTGTAGCATTACAGTTGAAGCTTTCACTAGCATTCTCATTCTCTAATCAGAACTAGCATATCGTCGTCAGTCACATGCTGGTTAATCATCTACCACTGCATTGTGCAGAAGCACCGTCACACCGCTTTGGTACTTACGCTCTGCGATCATGATCAATCCTGTTTATCTTCCCGCCAATAAACACACGGATCTTGCAGTCCTTCCATTTTTTCTTGTTGGTCAGCAAATATGGTATCAGCAGCGTCAATCCTGAAATGAGGTAGGAGTCTCTTAGAAGTTCAATGAATGACTGAAGGAATAATGAGTTCTGAAGCTGATAGGTGACTGGTACACTACCAGAAGGTTTAGACACAGCTACTCGTAGCAGGTTCTCCGTATGTTTATCTTAAAGCTTTACTGTAGAATAAAAGTGAAGACACCAAATTACAAAATAGCCCTCATGGAATTCTACAATCCACCTTAAAACCCTCCAGAATGGAATTATACAGTCCACCTTAAAATCCTCCAGAATGGAGCTGTACAGGAGGATGAACCAGCTTTCTTACCCTGCAGTGGAGCTGATAGAACCAGATTTTGGACCAGTTCTATTGGTCTGTCCGTCAGGAATATATAAAAAGATAAAAAGCCAGATAGCGGGATTTCATCCTGTTAGCGCAGCACCATTGGCAGACGGCTACACAGCGCAGGACTACATGCTGCTATGACGACTGTCCTTAACACCATGTCACCGTCACCAAAGACTGCAATGGTGTCGTGCCAGACTGTCATGGAGTGACTCAGAATGGCAGCGGGTCATCTTCAGTGACGAGTCACGACCAACGAATCCATGTGTGGAGGCACCGTGGTCAGCACCAAGATGAACGGTTTGTTGTCACATGTCATACATCCAAAAAGCCTGGTTTCACTCCAAATCCACCCCTACCACACCATCTGCAGGAACTGTGTGAGGATGTTCAAGCTGCATGGGATGGATTATCACAGGACACCATTAGGAACCTCTACAGCTCCATACCGAGACGTCTGGCATGTTGGGTTAGCAAACACGGCGGCCTGACGCCATACTGAGAGACAGACTTCTGTATGTGTAGCTCAATAAATATTGATCATATCAGTCTAAATTGATCAACAGTTATTGATCCTGGTCACCTTTATCCTCCTTCCCAACAGCACCGCACTCCCACACCTCCTTCTGGGTGCAGCTGTTCTTTTGACGATGAGCAGCAGTGCTGTTAGCACATAGGGTAATAAGTTCACGCTTCCGAGTTTGGGTTAGGATTCTTGCCACTCCATTTTGCACTGGTTGTATTCTGTCTATACTCTTAGGGTAGTATCTAATCTGCCTTTAATGAGGTTTCCATTGGACCCTGGACAAATAAAGGGTGGTTTTTGACTTTTGCAAAGAGCTGCACAATAGCATACAGTCTTACCTCCATCATCAAAAAGCCACCAAACATCAATGGTGCCCTTGCACTGTTTCTTCTTGAACTGCTGACTGGCGGCCAGCAACTTCTCATCTTCAGGGCTGAGCTTCACGGGGGAACTCTTTGTGTCTGAATATCACAAATGAACAGTAAAAGGAACCCAATAAATTCCTGGATATCCTCAAGAGATCTCCCAGTCGCACGCACATGAACATCTTCTACCATAAACTGCATGCAAAGGCCATATATATCAATGCACACAAACAGGCAATGGTCACTTGTACGTCACTCTAGAAGGCTGGGTTTGTAAAAAGCATCATGTGCTACGTTTGACCTCTGATGATGAGTGGACTACTTTGACCACTGGTGATCTTGGACGATGGTTTTAAAGAACCGCTGTCAGCGTCTTTTCCAATGTTGATTGCCACCAACAGTTCCTTCATCCCTGGAGCCTTCTCAGAGGATGACAGGAATTCATCTGAGAGAAAACGGCAGAGAGATAATGGACATGGATGTATATGCAGCTTTGCATAAATCTTAAAATCCATACTTCACATTGGAACTGAAATATAAGGGCTAGTATCTAATAAAGGACAGGACTGGTAGGAGACCTGATTGATGGCGTACCTTGGCCTTGAATGTGGGAGATGTCCAGACCTTCCTTCAGTCTTATGATGACAACACCACACTGCAGGTCAAATGCATCGCTGAAACAATTGAGGAGGGAGTTATTGCATGGCGTGTAACAGTAGCAGTATGTTAATATTTGTCATACGTGTGTAAGATAGATATATGAGTCAAAAGCAGTTAAAACAATGTACACGTATGTCTTCTGAGACATATTTCAGGCTTCCAGGTGGCTGGTGCTACTATGTCTAACCATGCAACATTTTTTTTGCATCTTCTATAAATGAGAGTATATCATACCACGTTTTATTGGTTACCTAGCAACTCTACACAACTGTGTTAATTTAACCATGCTGTTTAAACAATGCTAATTGCAATTAAGTCTCCATTAGACATGTAGCTCCAATGCAAAATCTAGAAAACAGCTTTCAGACATCAAGTTAGTTTCCGTTTGTAAAGTTCTTTCATGGAGCATAAGCTAACCGGACAAACCCGTGTTGTGTGTTTAAGGTGGTAGTAACTTCAGGCTCCTGTAGATGGCGCTGCATGAGGATGATGGGGCTATAAATACCTCCAGGGTGTGAGCAATGGGATCCATAGATTGGGAAAAGGTGCTACAGTGCAGGGAATGTCTTGTTCCATGTGTGGAAAATGGCTCCAGAGCAGATGTTAATGATTGGCTAAAAGGAGGGACTACATGTGGGCGTGGCCAAAGACCATAGTGTGAAGGAAGTAGCTGAATCTGCAGGTGTATGGAAGCGTACGGTCATACGGGTCTACCAGCAGTGGATAAAATCCCAGTCTACAGGGAATTCTCCTCGAAACTGTGCCAGGGAAGGCATCCACCAAATCTGGACCAGCTGCTCAGTTCTTTGATGTAAGAGTGTGTGAACACTGATGTGGCTACATCCAGATACTTGTCCAGTCCATGCCAAATGTCATTGGTGGTCATGGAGGTGTTACATGCTAATAGGTGTATTTCAGGGACTCATTTTTGTCTGGTGAGCTTATTCACAAATGTAAACATGGTGCAAACCACAGGGCAAAGGTAGCATGTCTGCGGACTCTGAACAGGTCTCAGCTGATTGGTTACATTCGGGATAAGTGAGGATAAATGTCAATTGTATTTACATACCAAACCATAAACTTCGAGCGAGACTAGAAACGTAGCGTCCAGTTTTACTTACTGAATGGTGTTGATGTATGTTTCCACATCTCTCATTTCGCCATCCTGCCAGTTGTTTTTAAAGCCAAACACCAAAGTGTTTGGCTTTAGCCGACCCAAACCAGCAGCCTTTGAATAGATTCAACCACACTCACAATCAACTGACGTGTTACAGTATGGTAAATGCTAAACTGATTCATATAAAATATTAAATATGCTTTGATAACAATAGTGGTTCCCAATTTCAGTCTTGTAGAAGTTATGCACTGCACAGTTTCCCTGCTTAACGGAAATGTGTATGGGAAAAGTGTATGGGATCCCCAGAACAGTGACAACCACAGGGATACCCCTTAAGCAATGGCACTTGAATGCAGTCAGGGTCATTGTGTGGTGTTGGGTTTTACTTGTAATAGATACTGGGCTCCTAGTCGGAGATCCTCAGCAAACACAGGGGTGTAGAAAGCCTTGATTCGTTTCTTCAGAAGCCAGCGTTGGTAGCGAACTTGGTCATTCATGATGTCCTTAGGGTTTGGCCTTCGGGAACCCTTAAGACAAGGATAAACTAAGAAGTACTGAACAGTACTGGACTCGGCTGTACCTGTACAGTAAGTGTGATGAACTTAATCCAGTTTCCCTGGAAACCTACCATTCGAACATGGCCACAGATCATCAGACCCACATTTTTGGTGAAAGCATGCACTAGATGAAGCAGTGCCGGTCTTGCGTTGGGGTATCCAATCATTACAAGGCACTGTGGTCTGTAGGAAGTAGAACGGTTTTGGCATTTGTCGTTACAGGGAGACATCACGGTTAGAGAGGCTGGTCTGGTCAATATAAAGGAACAATGCGGGATTCCATAGATTCAGATATGTACATCACCTGAAGTTCTTAATATGGTCTTCAACTCCAGTGAGATGCAGACAGTGTGACAGGGCCTGGTTGTATATCAGAGCTTGTGTGGATGATCCCCAGTTCACATCTGTGGTGTGCAAAACATAGCTAAGTAACCATTTTAGTTTAGGTTAGCAACAATATGTAGCACATTTCAGATCTATAGCACGTACAGTAAAGTATATAAAGCATATACAGTACCAGTCAAAAGGCTACTTAAAGAAGGTTCTCCTTATTTTTATCTCAAAAAATATATCTCGCTTCACTGAAGAATGAAAGTGAAGATATCGAACTATAAACTAGCCCTCATGGAATTATACAGTCCACCTTAAACCCCCCCAGAATGGAATTATACAGTCCACCTTAAAACCCTCCAGAATGGAATTATACAGTCCACCTTAAAACCCTCCAGAATGGAATTATCCAGTCCACCTTAAACCCCTCCAGAATGGAATTATACAGTCCACTTTAAACCCCTCCAGAATGGAATTATCCAGTCCACCTTAAAACCCCCCAGAATGGAATTATCCAGTCCACCTTAAAACCCCCCAGAATGGAATTATACAGTCCACCTTAAAACCTTCCAGAATGGAATTATCCAGTCCACCTTAAAACCCTCCAGAATGGAATTATACAGTCCACCTTAAACCCTCCAGAATGGAATTATACAGTCCATCTTAAAACCCTCCAGAATGGAATTATACAGTCCATCTTAAAACCCTCCAGAATGGAATTATCCAGTCCACCTTAAAACCCTCCAGAATGGAATTATCCAGTCCACCTTAAACCCCTCCAGAGTGGAGCTGTACAGGAGGATGAACCAGCGTTCTTACCCTGCAGTGGAGCTGATAGAACAAGGTTTATTACTAAGCAGGTTTGGAGCGATTCTATTGGTCGGTCCATCATGAATATTCATGATTCTCATGAAGTTTCGTGCCTTTTTACACTTTTCCACCACTGCATAAATTAAATAGGCTAAATTACAACAACAAGTGGATGTGGGCCACATCTGGCAAAGGCATGGCCTGCTGGTCCACTGTCGGCACTCTGGCTATCTGCTGTGAGCCAACGTGCATTGGGCTGACCAGTCCCAAACAGATCGGGTCCACATATTTGACCCACATCTTGCTACAGGCCATGGGCCAGATGAAAATGGGAAATGTGGTGCAGATTTGCGCCAGAACAGTTTTGTTATCCGGTGTTCAAAGAAAAAACTCTTACTAATCTGCAGATTAAACACCGAACATTCCAGCCAACGTGTGTGCTGGGCTTACAGAGAGCGCCTCACTCCACACTGGCTGTGAGTTTATCGCAATATTGTGGAAGTGGGGTTTGTGTTTCTTTACGGAGGATGCGGGCATGCACACTGAGACAGGGAGAGCGAGAGAGAGAGAGAGAGAGAGAGAAGCTGCAGTCTGTTTCGCTGTAACGCTTGTTAAAGTTTGCGGCTCTGTTCTGTTCTTTGCTCTGTCTGGAGCTCCGTTTGGCTCGAATGCTTGTAATGCTAAATAAAAGCTAGGAAGCTTCAGTGTGCACGTGACTCGCAGTGGGTGAGTGTTAGCCTAGAGCAGATGGCGCTAGCTCTGGAGCGACAGAAACAGAGTTCCGCTATGGTTCCCGTCCACATCCGAGAACTAGAAAAGTAATAGCCTTATTAAAAACGTGACTCGGTCTTTTCATTTATTCCATTTTGGTTGCCTAACATTCGGTGCAGCCCTATTATTTGTGCATCAAAATACATATTAGAGGCGAAGATATGAAGGAATATCTTACTGTGCTACATCAGGAGTAGATGTGGTGTATCAGGATATGGACTGGTTCAGACTCTCATCAGTTGGAGCTGTACAGTGTACGACTGTAGAGTCTTTAAGACCACCAACTACATCCATTTAGAGGGGTGTGTCTAAACTTTTGACTGGTACATTACTACAGTAGATACAGTCCATTCATTTTACAGCGTCAGTGTATTTAATGCATGTGTATCTACAGAACAACACCGTATAGTGTCTACTCTGACTGTTACACAGATAAGCGATTGCTCATTCTTGAAAATCCATGATCAGGGATGGACTGGTCAGCTGAAAATCAATAACAATTCCCTGTAGGCCGCCATGCACGTAAGCTACTATGCATGTGGGCCTGTTGGGACGAATGGCATGTGCCAGTTGAATACTGGAGTGCACACAGTGGCCCATGAGATGGGGTTTTTGGGGGGTTATGGTGGTGGTAAGTAGGTGGTGGGTGTGGTCACTGTGGATGCAGTAGGCTGGTCTAGACAAAGATACAAGACTAAATTTAATTCCCAGTCCAGCCCTGTTCATGATCACTCAGGCCAGGTCACTCAAGCAATGTAGAATACCTGGCTTCTTGTAGCTGACATATATGTAGAGCGCCAGGACAATGACATTGGTAAGGAGGGCAGCCCACCAGTTGATTACAAACATGACCACACAGCACAGCACAGCTCCAGCCAAAGACACCCACTTATTGTAGTATTTAAAACTCGGACGCCATCCTGGATAAGAGAAATAGAAATGGGGAAATATTCATTTTTAAAATTTAAATCAGCCACAGTTTATAGTTAACATGACATACAGCAAGGAAACTGATGTAGCGTTTGGGCATCCCAAGCCAAAACCCATATTTGAACTGAAGTGAAATTAAGTTAACACAACATCTGCAGCAAACAATTTGGCCATTTGATTTAATTAAATGTACACGTTTGGATACTGTGCTCAGTAGTACATGGTAACACACCGTTTTAGTAGATATCACAGCCAGTACTTTTTTTTTAGAAAAGGTACAGGACTTTTATTCTTGTCTGAAAACTGCAACCTGGAGACACTTTACTATCTTCTTATCATTCCCCAGCTTTGTAGGCCTCTGTTAGCTTAACTTAGCAGATCAACAGCCAGCTGCTTAGATAGACCTATATATAGATAGATAGATAGATAGATAGATAGATAGATAGATAGATAGATAGATAGATAGATAGATAGATAGATAGATAGATAGAGACAGACAGACAGACAGACAGACAGACAGACAGACAGACAGACAGATAGATAGATAGACATATACATAGATAGATAAATAGATAGATAGATAGATAGATAGATAGATAGACAGACAGACAGACAGACAGACAGACAGACAGACAGACAGACAGATAGATAGATAGATAGATAGATAGATAGATAGATAGATAGATAGATAGACAGACAGACAGGTAGATAGATAGATAGATAGATAGATAGATAGATAGATAGATAGATAGATAGATAGATAGATAGACAGATAGACAGATAGATAGATAGATAGATAGATAGATAGATAGAAAGATAGATAGAGATAGACAGACAGATAGATAGACAGACAGATAGATTGATAGATAGATAGATAGATAGATAGATAGATAGATAGATAGATAGATAGATAGATAGATAGATACATAGATAGATAGATAGATAGATAGATAGATGGTACGACACCACTGCAGTCTTTGGTGTCGGTGACGTGGTGTTAAGGACAGTCGTGGTAACGGTCTGTGTGTATGTAGGATGACTCATGGAGGACTAGATTAGTACTAGGTGTTATTGTTATTAACTCTTTTTGCAGCTGTTTGTTTTAATGGTGAGTGTATAAAACTATCCAAATGAATCATTGGGCTCTGATATGACAGTGCAGATATACAGTATGAACAATTACCATTCTACTACCAGCCCTACAACATCTATGCAACTGTTTCAGTAACTCCTGGTCATTTATTGGGCCTCACTCACCAGGGGAGTTAGCCAGCGATGCATGGAAGACGGAGAAATTGATCAAGGCATAGGAGGCCAGGAAGAAGTTGGAAATGATGGGAGCAATAACATTCAGCTCAGCTAGGGAAAGAGACGCAGGCAAGGGTCAGATCCATAAATCCATCTCATCCATACGACACATGCAATCAACTGATTCCTCCGTGGTACCAGTGAACTTACCGATTAGAATGAAAGCCAGGCCTATGATAAAGGTGAGGACGTAGCCACGCAGAGGTTCGTTGTTTTTTCCATATCCCTTTGCAAAAACCCGTAACCCAGGGTAAATGTTATCCTTGCACAGCGCCTACCAGGAGATACACAAGTGCACAACATAGCATATTGAATTTTGAGAATGTCATGGTGAACATTATTCCTAACTATTCCTATAATAATAAATGGTAATGAGAATAGTGTTACCCTTAAACCCTATTGCACTATATATTATATCTATATATTCATATATAAATATTCATATTTGTATATAAAATATTCATATATAAATATATTCATATATTTATATATATCATATATCAAAATTCATTTATGTATATATATACATATATATATATATATATATATACATAATATATATACATATATATATATATTACCATGTAATTAGAACACCCCAAGAACATCCCCAGAATTCATTTATATATATATATATATATATATATATATATATATATATATATTATAGTATATATATATATATATATATATATATATATATATATATATATATATATATATATATATATAAATATATCAATGAATTTTGGGGATGTTCTTGGGGTGTTCTAATTACATGGTAATGGATTCTTGGTTGAGGTGACAGTAAATTTGTACCACAGTGTTTACAGTGAGCTGCTGGACAGCCAGGTGTCCCCTATAGCTCATCATCTGACCAAGGAACATAACATTCCCATCCCTGTATGCCAAGATGACAGTTCTTGCATTCACAGGGCTGCAGATGTGATTGACACATCAGATTTGAATCTGAATGATTTGACCAGAATTCCTCAGTTCTGTTTGATTCTCTACACTACTGGAACCATGTCTCCCAAACTCCAGATCAGATATTGTATTAGATCTGTTTATTTAGAAAATCACTAATGACCTCCAGAAGCGCGTGTTTTTTTAGAACCATGACGCCTGTGGCGTTTTCAACGCCCAGAAGAAGGGGACCGAGAAAGGCCGCTCAGTCACAGTCTCTCTGGGTCCATCTTAACGTAAGAGACATTGTGAGGTTTGGCCTCATCACTGCTAGTTCAGAGAGGGTGTGTTTTTAGCCCTCTGTAGTCTGTGTGGGGTGTTTTGGTCCTGTGTGTTTGCTGCTGGACCTTGTTCTTATGAACCGGACGCTCACTGTATCTGCCAGTAAAGCTAGAACCCGGCCTTCGGTTCCTCACTGAGAACCTGCTGTACATGTGGAGATGCTGAGATAAGAAGAAACTGGAGTGGGCTCTTATTTATTTCCAGAGCTGTATATTGTAGTATGTATATATATATATGTATATACATAACCCTAACCCTAACCCTAACCCAGCTCTGGGGAATGTTCAGAGGGGTAGTATGTTCTTTTTAAACCAGCATCTTCCACATGTACCGGCAGGTTCTGCCTGATCAAGATGTTTTCTAAATGTATCCTAAACATATTCTAAATATATGTTACTATCTATGTCCCCAGATATGTATGAATGCATTTAGGTCAGTTTACTCGTATTATACTTACGTATTCTTCCCAACACGGGTCATAAAACGGATCAGAGTGAGAGAAACCCACCTGAAAGACTTTAGGAGCGCTGACCAAAGAAGCAAGAGCTGATGAAAGTGTAGCGGAGAAGGTTCCAGCCGTGATCAGTGGTCCAAACGCCGACACCAAGCTCATGACCTGACCGAAACACCACAAACATTCTCAAACAAACAAACACGCACTGTCTCCAGTTTCGATCTACCGATCTAATTATTATATCTAATAATTTAATGTCCAATTAAAATGCAGGTCTGAGAGCCAATGTTCAGTGTCAGGAACTGCTTTGCTCAGTTCCTTGTAAGGGATCATGGTGTTCGGGCTTAGGCTAGCTGCATATAAGCCACTTTTGAACACAGTGAACAACAGACAGGAGGGGCTATCAATGGCTTCATTCAGATCTGCATGGACAGCGTATGACTCTGAACACACCAGCCATTATCTCAGACCCTTCAGCTTTATGACCCAGCGAGGTCATAGCCAGGGATAGCAGACATCTGACAACATAGAGACGCTTCAGCCAAAGCGAAACATTTAACTATCTCCAAAATAGCAACTTTACAAGAGAGGCCAAAACCCAATTGAAATCTAATGTACGTCAATGGAACCAGGCTTTTTCCAAGCTACCCTTGGGCCATTTCTGTTGGTCCATTCATCATGAAATTCATTCACAGTGTAAACAGCAGCGCATGTGATCAAAGTAAAAATCGTCAAAAATGGAGATACATGTTTTTCATTGGGCAGCGATGATGTTTACATAGTACAACAGTGACACAAGAGTCTTTATGGAGACATCTGATGATCTATCTTTAAGGCAGGACATGTTTATAAGGGCTACAATCTTCTTGGGGTGGACACATGACGGTGGGCTGCTTGAAATTTTTTGAAATACCCGATTACACTATGTACACTAATTTACGCTGACCACCAAACAAATAGCCGCACAAATAGTGGCCCCATAAAGGCCCGAGGGTTGAAACTTGGTGGGTAGGACTAACATTGTGAGACGTGTGAATTTTCACGCTCAGCCTAGTTTGACACCAACTAACCCACCAGCCACGATTACGGACATTCAGTCTTGTCTAAAGCCAAATCGGATCTAGTACAGCATTTATGCTTATAACGTTCTTATGAACAGACATAAGATAAGATAAGATGCCTTAATTGTCATTGCACAGTATGCCACGAAATTGAGCAGCAATCCAACGGCACTTAACACACAAAATAATTACACATAGGGCTAAAATATTGTATATAAAGTGCAGAATTGAGAGAGAGAGAGAGACAGAAGGGAAAAAATCAAAATAAAAAATAAAATAAAATAAAAATATTAATATACATATATACATATTGCCTAAAAAATATTTAAATATAATATATGACTCTAAACACACACACAAAAAAAACACAAAAGAAAAGCACCGTAATGGAGAACTTTCAGCTGCTGCGACTGTGCATGCCGCCATCTTGGAATAATGGTTATTTTATAATGCATTATAGTGCATTACAAAAACCGGAATTTGTTGCATATTCCTGTTTTCTAACATGTTATGCATATGGTTATAACTGGTTATAAGTATTTATATAAGCTCACGCCTGGTATCTTAAATATGCACTTAGACAGCATTATAATTATATAGTTGTTCTTCAAAGCTGTTGCTCCAAACAAACCATTTTGAACGTGATGGATCAGATTGTACCTGAAAGTCATTCTGCAGGCCGTACTTGCAGCCGCCCTCCTTGCAAATGGAAAAATCATAGCCCAGCGTACAGGCTGCATCCGTGCAGTTCTCCAGAGAGCCTATGATGGTGTCGTTATGATCACCTGTAGCGTCTCGTAGAATGCAAGAGCCTGCAAAACGAGAGAGGAGCTGTTCTACACAATGTGACTGTGTTTATGTGAATAAACAAATTATATAAAATATAAACAGCATAAAAATACATCTATATTTCATACCATTAGAGAAAGCCACCGCAACATACACCAGTCCAGTTATCAGGATAGCCAGCAGGGTTCCTTTAGGAATGGCAGACTGTGGATCCTATGGAGAGACACATCTTTGAAGTACATAGCACAGAGCTTATTGAGAAACGTGTCAGAACTGCATGCTCTGGTGTACACTTCATTTGGATGGTCCACTGTAGATGATTTGTAGACGTTCCGTGTGCAGTGGTGGACCGTTACTCAGTAAATGTAATTAGTTACTGTACTTAAGTAGTTTTTTTCATGTATCTTTCCATTTCGGATGGCTTTGTACTTTAACTCCTCTACATTATGCAAAGTCTGTAGTTCCATTAAGCGAATGTGCCAGCAGAAACGTAACATGTCAAAATGAAACAAACATCCATGGATTCCAAGTTCCATTTCAAGCCTGGACTACAACAAGGACCACCTGGAGTGAGGTACTGCAGGTAAAGCAGGATGGGGTTAATGCAAACAGTCATAGGATGGAGGTTAGTGCTCAACTAACAGTGACTTAGTTGCCATTGGGCAAAGCGGTAAATGAATGGGCCTCTATGGGAGAAACGAGGGATGAATAAATGATACAGAGGAGTGCGGGTCAGTGTGACTGTGGATTAGAGTTTGGGGATCCTCCCTGAGTGAGTACAGGCAGTTTGGTGGCTGCAGGCTAAAGGAAACCATAGGGTTTAGGTGGCTGTGAAAATGAATGGGACTCTATGGGAGAAAAGAGGGATGGAGGCAAAAAAAGACAAAAAGATGAGTGCGGCTCAGACCAACATTGAATTCATGCTTGGGGGTCTGCCCTGAGATAGTGTATGTGAAACAGGGTCCAGCAGAAGTACAGTAGATGGGTGTGTACGTTTTCATCCCATTCATTCTTAATGGGGAAGAGCTGTATACAAGAAAACCATTCCAACCAAACATTCCGGATTTGGAATGGTGGTAATATCTCGAAAACGGTGAAACCAGTTTGCGAACAAGAATAATAATAACTACAAAAGTGCATTTCCTGAAGGAAACGCAGGATGGTTGCTCAGCTTGCTCAGTGAGGAACAAGGGATGAGTAAACGAGTGCGGGTTGGTATGACTGTGGATTAGCAGTTGGGGACCTGCCCTTAGTGAGTACGTGAAGTTTGGTGGCCCTCGGGCGAACGGAAGCATTACTGCTTGGTTTGGGTCGAAAATGACCGGGACTCTATAAGAGGAACGAGAGATGAATAAACAACAGATAGAGGACTGCAGGTCAGTATGGCTGTGGGTTAGGGCTTGGGGACCTGCCCTTAGTGAGCATGTGAAGTCTGGTGGCTCTCGGGTGAAAGAAACAACCGGCTTTAGGTAAGCCAAAAAATGACTGGGACTCTATGGGAGGAACGAGGGATGAATAAACAACAGATAGAGGAGTGCGGGTCAGCATGACTGTGGGTTAGGGCTTGGGGACCTGCCCTTAGTGAGCATGTGAAGTCTGGTGGCTCTCGGGTGAAAGAAACAGCTGGCTTTAGGTGGGTCCAAAAATGACTGGGACTCTATGGGAGGAACGAGGGATGAATAAACAACAGATAGAGGAGTGTGGGTCAGCATGACTGTGGGTTAGGGCTTGGGGCCTGCCCTTAGTGAGCATGTGAAGTCTGGTGGCTCTCGGGTGAAAGAAACAGCTGGCTTTAGGTGGGTCCAAAAATGACTGTGACTCTATGGGAGGAACGAGGGATGCAGAAAAAGAAAGAGAAATAAATTAGTGCGGGTCAATCAAACACTGTATTCCTGGCTGTGTGGCCAGTGTATCCGATTTGGAGTCTCTAGGTCGAGCAGAAGTAGGTTAGAGAGGTTCGTGTTTTTCGATCCTATTCATTCTCTATGGGAAACAATCCCGGAAAAATTCCTTACTACTCGGAATCTGTGCATCCAATCAAAAAGCTGTATACAAGCCCACATCGGCGTATCATACTGGACAATCTGGAGTTGGAACGGAGTCGATATCTCGAAAGCTACGGGACGAGTTAGTCGGCAATGAAACGGGAGAAAAGGAAAAATCGGATAACAGTATAGTTGGGCATTGCTTTGCACAACCATAATAATACACTAGTAGATGACAAAATATTGACACCTATTAATTCTCCATAAACATCATCACAATGGTCAAACAGTAGAGATGCAGTAGAACCTTGGACTCTCAGATCAATGAAATCAATACAGAGCATCAGAGCATGTTTGTGCTGTGGACGTGTGGCTCAGTGAACATAAGAGCAAGATGTGCAGGAACGCTGGCAGATTCCCGATTTCCTTATTTTAGGATTCAAATGACCGGGAAGCACAGGCTTACCGATAGGTCCCCGGAGATATTGGCTCCTGCTAAAATGCCAGTTGCAGCTGGGAAGAAGATGGCAAACACGGAGAAGAATGTTTCGTCATCCCTGAAGTCTGGACCCATGTTCTCCATCATGATTGCCACTGTAAGGAACATAACCACAAGGAACCTTAGGTTCTAGTAAGAGGTTTATTCAGCCCTTGCATTAAACACAAAATACACCAGGTCCAGCCAAAAGTTTGGACACACCCCTCTAACTGGATGTAGTTGGTGATCTTAAAGACTCTACAGTCGTACACTGAACAGCTCCACCTGCTGAGAGTCTGAACCAGTCCATATCCTGATACACCACATCTACTCCTGATGTACACAGTATGGTACTCCTCCATATCTCCACCTCTAATATATATTTAGTGGTGTAAAAACTTTGATCTCTTTTTCTGCACAGTGTAAAAGCACTAGTTCTCCTTTCAGGTTAGTGAATATTCATGATGGACCGACCAATAGAATCGCTCCAAACCTGCTTAGTAATAAACCTTGTTCTATCAGCTCCACTGCAGGGTAAGGAAGCTGCTCCATCCTCCTGTACAGCTCCACTCTGGAGGGTTTTAAGGTGGACTGTGTAATTCCATTCTGGAGGGTTTTAAGGTTGACTGGATAATTCCATTCTGGAGGGTTTTAAGGTGGACTGGATAATTCCATTCTGGATGGTTTAAGGTGGACTGTATAATTCCATTCTGGAGGTGTTTAAGGTGGACTGTATAATTCCATTCTGGAGGGGTTTAAGGTGGACTGGATAATTCCATTCTGGAGGGTTTTAAGGTGGACTGTATAATTCCATTCTGGAGGGTTTTAAGGTGGACTGTATAATTCCATGAGGGCTAGTTTATAGTTTGGTGTCTTCACTTTTATCCTACAGTGACGCTTAAAGATCAACAAAACAGAACCTGCTATGAGGAGCCGTCTCTAAACTTTTG
This sequence comes from Prochilodus magdalenae, assembly GCA_024036415.1. Lineage (NCBI taxonomy): Eukaryota > Metazoa > Chordata > Actinopteri > Characiformes > Prochilodontidae > Prochilodus > Prochilodus magdalenae. The sequence continues at coordinate 103,239 of JAMWET010005378.1, read as the reverse complement.
GCTGGTTGTGCGTATTATGCAAATGTAGTAATGGAAATATTCCATACCATTATAACCAAAGAAGCCCTTGGGTTCCTTCGATTCCATGGGGATGAATGATCCAATGAAATAGTTCACGATTGCTGCCACAAGAATGACCAACAATACAATCTGGGCCTGTGGAGAACCATCAATCAAGCTGTGACTCCCAGATGAGCCTATTAGGCATTCGCCGGTCAATATGCAGTATTACTGAATACCATGATGTTTGGTCGATATCATGGCATTTCAGCCACTGCTGTGTATACAGTATTTTGACCATAACTGGTGGCCGGTGTATTCTCATGGTAGGATGCCATCACTGCTGGAATTCAGTTCCACAGTAGAAATTATTTAAAGAAGCAACTAAAATCAAGGCATATATCCGTACCTTAGCCTCCCACTCCATTCCAGCCACTGATATGCCAAGGAGCAAGATGATGGTGAGGGTGCCGACTATCCGGATGTCATTGATCTCATCTGTCATAAGAGCATCTACACTCTGCCACATAGAGAATATCAAATATCAATGTAATGTGTTAGTGTACTGTAAGTAGCGTGTTGGTGTACAGTAACTCAGTAAGTGTAATGTGTTAGTGTACTGTAAGTAGCGTGTTGGTGTACAGTAACTCAGTAAGTGTGATGTGTTAGTGTACTGTAAGTAGTGTGTTGGTGTACAGTAACTCAGTAAGTGTAATGTATTAGTGTGCTGTAAGTAGTGTGTTGGTGTACAGTAACCCGGTAAGTGTAATGTGTAAAGTAGTGTGTTGGTGTACAGTAACTCAGTACGTGTAATGTGTAAAGTAGTGTGTTGGTGTACAGTAACTCAGTACGTGTAATGTGTAAAGTAGTGTGTTGGTGTACAGTAACTCAGTAAGTGTAATGTGTTAGTGTGCTGTAAGTAGCGTGTTGGTGTACGGTAACTCAGTAAGTGTAATGTGTTAGTGTGCTGTAAGTAGCGTGTTGGTGTACGGTAACTCAGTAAGTGTGATGTGTTAGTGTACTGTAAGTAGCGTGTCGGTGTACAGTAACTCAGTAAGTGTAATGTGTTAGTGTACTGTAAGTAGTGTGTTGGTGTACGGTAACTCAGTGAGTGTAACGTGTTAGGGTGCTGTAAGTAGTGTATTGGTGTTCAGTAACTCAGTAAGTGTGATGTGTTAGTGTACTGTAAGTAGTGTATTGGTGTTCAGTAACTCAGTAAGTGTAATGCGTTAGTGTGCTGTAAGTAGTGTGTTGGTGTACAGTAACCCAGTAAGTGTAAAGTGTTAGTGTACTGTCAGTAGTGTATTGGTGTACAGTAACTCAGTAAGTGTAATGCGTTAGTGTGCTGTAAGTAGTGTGTTGGTGTACAGTAACCCAGTAAGTGTAATGCGTTAGTGTGCTGTAAGTAGTGTGTTGGTGTACAGTAACTCAGTAAGTGTAAAGTGTTAGTGTACTGTAAGTAGTGGTTTAATTCCCATTCATTACACACATCCATCCAATTCTTCAATTTATACTCACATCAAGGAGCTCGACCACAGTTTCAGCAAAACCCACAACATACATGGCCACAGCGACGGCATTAGCGAAGGCAAAAATGAGGCCGATGGATCCACCAAACTCTGGACCCAAACTCCTAGATATCAGGTAATACGCTCCACCTGAGGAGATGATGGTAATTCACTGGAATCCCTGTCATACTCACACATGAGCATCTCATACTGTGACAGGGTAATAATTTTCCGCCTACAGCTCCGCCAACGGACGCCTCAAGGCTATTCTTACCTCCTCGCACAAAGCCGTTGGTGGCTATCGCTGAGGTGGAGAGACCGGTAATAGTGGTCACCAAAACAGCCATTAGAATGATAGCACATGACAGAGCTAGAGAAGGAGAAAGGAACAATACCATTTTCCAGATCACCTGCAGCCTGACACGTATCATTTAAGCACTGTTTAGAAGATAAGCCTTAGCTTAGTCTTTCCAGTGATTACCAATGCCTGCTTGGCCCACAATCCACGACATTCGAATGAAAAGCATCACTCCCCAGATGTTCAACATGCATCGTATCTGTAGAAATGACAGAGCAATGAATTCCATTACTATCCATTCATTCTTTATTGACACTGTAATATACAGTACATTAAGCTCACCAGACACATAACGAGTCCCCTGTGTGTGTGTAATACCTCCACAAGCACCAATAACAGATGTGACTGGATTGGGCATGTACTGGACAAGTTGCTGGATGTAGCCACATCAATGTTCAGACACTCTTACATCAAGGAACTGGTCAGTTGGTCCAAATTTGGTGGATGCCTTCTCTGGCACAATTCCAGGGAGTAGACTGGGATTGTATCCACTGCTGGTAGACCCGTATGACCGTACGCTTCCATACACCTGCAGATTCAGCTACTTCCTTCACACTATGGTTTTAGGTCACGCCCAAATGCTCAGTCGCTCCTTTTAGCCAATCATTAACATCTGCTCTGGAGCCATTTTCCACACATGGAACGAGACATTCACTGCACTGTAGCACCTCTTCCCAATCTATGGATCCCATCACTCACACCCCACAGGTATTTATAGCAGTCCCATCATCCTTCTGCAGCGCCATCTGCAGGAGCCTGAGGTTACTACCACCATAAACACACAAGGAGACTCGTTTTGTGTCTGGTGAGCTTATATACTTAATGTATGATATATAGGTATTTGCACAGCCCTTATAGTTCAGGTGCTTCAGTCATGCCCGTTGCGAACAGGTGTGTAAAAGCACATGGCCATGTAATGTCCACAGACAAACACTAACACACTTCACACCTGTTTGTGTAACTTGCTGTGCTAGATCTGCCCCAGACAGCTGTAAGTGATGTACGCATCTAGGACAGCTAAACCATGAGGTGACAGGCCATGCAAACTCTACTGCCTCTCTTGTCTTTGGAAGCTGCACCAGAACTGTGCATCAGCTTTGTTAAATGCGTGTCCATGGCCAAGCTGCTCTATGCCAGTCTGAGATCACTATATGCAATGTGGTCAATACATGTGGGTGTACGGTAACTCAGTAAGTGTAATGTGTTAGTGTACTGTAAGTAGCGTGTTGGTGTACAGTAACTCAGTAAGTGTAATGTGTTAGTGTACTGTGAGTAGTGTGTTGGTGTACAGTAACTCAGTAAGTGTAATGTGTTAGTGTGCTGTAAGTAGCGTGTTGGTGTACAGTAACTCAGTAAGTGTAATGTGTTAGTGTGCTGTAAGTAGTGTGTCGGTGTACAGTAACTCAGTAAGTGTAATGTGTTAGTGTGCTGTAAGTAGTGTGTCGGTGTACAGTAACTCAGTAAATGTAATGTGTTAGTGTGCTGTAAGTAGCGTGTTGGTGTACAGTAACTCAGTAAGTGTAATGTGTTAGTGTGCTGTAAGTAGTGTGTCGGTGTACAGTAACTCAGTAAGTGTAATGTGTTAGTGTGCTGTAAGTAGTGTGTCGGTGTACGGTAACTCAGTAAGTGTAATGTGTTAGTGTGCTGTAAGTAGTGTGTCGGTGTACAGTAACTCAGTAAGTGTAATGTGTTAGTGTGCTGTAAGTAGTGTGTTGGTGTACAGTAACTCAGTAAGTGTAATGTGTTAGTGTGCTGTAAGTAGTGTGTTGGTGTACGGTAACTCAGTAAGTGTAATGTGTTAGTGTGCTGTAAGTAGTGTGTTGGTGTACAGTAACTCAGTAAGTGTAATGTGTTAGTGTACTGTAAGTAGCGTGTCGGTGTACAGTAACTCAGTAAGTGTAATGTGTTAGTGTGCTGTAAGTAGCGTGTCGGTGTACAGTAACTCAGTAAGTGTAATGTGTTAGTGTGCTGTAAGTAGCGTGTTGGTGTACAGTAACTCAGTAAGTGTAATGTGTTAGTGTGCTGTAAGTAGCGTGTCGGTGTACAGTAACTCAGTAAGTGTAATGCGTTAGTGTGCTGTAAGTAGTGTGCTGGTTTACAGTAACTCAGTAAGTGTAATGCGTTAGTGTACTGTAAGTAGTGTGTCGGTGTACAGTAACTCAGTAAGTGTAATGTGTTAGTGTGCTGTAAGTAGTGTGTTGGTGTACAGTAACTCAGTAAGTGTAATGCGTTAGTGTGCTGTAAGTAGTGTGTTGGTGTACGGTAACTCAGTAAGTGTAATGTGTTAGTGTACTGTAAGTAGTGTGTCGGTGTACGGTAACTCAGTAAGTGTAAAGTGTTAGTGTACTGTAAGTAGTGTGGTGGTGTATAAATGGAAATGTGTCCAACCTATATATATCATAACTTCATATTACCATTCTATGAATATGTAAATGTGGATCAACAGTGTTTAGAGTTGTGTATGTTTATAGTCTAATGTGCATACTGTTTGTAGTTCACACCTGAGATTTTTACTTTTTTCATACCTGTTTAAATATGACATGACAATAAACGTGATTGGATTTGATTGTTTTGAAACAGGATCCCCAAAAAGCTGAGAGATGTGATTGCCAGGTGTCCACATACTTATGGCCATATAGTGAATGTTGTTCTATGGCCTATACTTCATACACAGGCAGAATGTCTAGCAGTTACACACAGCTAAAGATCAACATCACAAGCTCTACTAACCAGGACCCCTTTTATCCAGCCGAACTTCACTGTGCCCCCTTTAGACTCAGGCACAACTTTAGCTGGAGCTTCTTCTGCAGCAGCTGGCTCCTCCCCGTTTGCAAAGCCGTCATCGAAGGGTTCCTGTGGATGAGCCGGTAGGAAATTAGCTAAGCCATTAGTTTGGGTGTACTTGAGTATAAGTCAGTGATAACGATGGTCTTCCTGTTATTATGGTCACTAAGTGGTCCCCTCAGTATCCACGTCTTCAGCTGGGGGACATAACTGTTCCATAGTTCCATTTCTGCACCGATTCCTTTCACCCAGTCCTGACCCCAGGCCTCTCACTTTATTTTCTACTCCAGTGTAATAAACAAAGCGAATACCTACAGAGCCGGGTCTAAACTGTGCCAGGCTGGACCCCCTGGACCTTAAAAGCTCATGGTCTATAGGGAGCATGCTATACATTGTTTTACATTTACATTTACCAGAACAGTACCATAGTTACAATGTAGAGTAACCATGGTTACTTATGAGCACATTGTGTGTACATTCACGTGTAGACATATAAACAATAGCTACAGGACAATAAGACAGGTTGGTGGAGATCTGCAGGGTGGGCATCATCTGCAGGTGTAGTACTGACATACTGAGGCTGCTGCTATATATGACTATATATATATTGTATATCTGCAGTGTATGTATATACATACATATATATCAATATTCTATGCCCTGTATATACCCTGCATATCTCATCTACCTCAGCCTTACCATAGTGTACATCTGGATAAATCATAGTTTTTATCCATAACTTTATACTACTGTTATATAAAACTGTATATTAGTATAAACAGAGATAAACAGGTATAAACAGAGATAGTATAAACAGGTATTGTATATATTTATTGTCTAATGTATATTTTTCGTATATAAATACTGTATGATTTGATTCGATTTCTTAAAGAGTGATTTGATTTGATTTAATTTTTAAAAAAGTGATTTGATTTGATTTGATTTGATTTAATTTTTAAAAAAGTGATTTGATTTGATTTATTAGATTTTTTAAAAAGTGATTTGATTCAATTTTTTAAAGAGTGATTTGATTTGATTTTTTAAAGAGTGATTTTATTTTATTAAATTTTTTAAAAAGTGGTTTGATTTGATTCGATTTTTTAAAGAGTGATTTTATTTTATTTAATTTTTTAAAAAGTGGTTTGATTTGATTAGATTTTTTAAAAAGTGATTTGATTCGATTTTTTTAAAAGTAATTTGATTTGATTTAAAAAAAAAAAAAGATTTGATTTGCCGTTAGCTTCACTGTAAAAGAGATGTTGCCAGGTGTCACTACTATGCCAGGAAGATGGTGATGAAGTTCCACAGATTAGACCCACCATGATTGTAACTATACCACTGCGGTGTAGCACAACCAAAATGGTCAAGGGGGTCTTGCATGATGCAGTTTAGGCTTGGCCCTCCAGTCAATCAGTGGTCACTGTCAACACGTGTCATTAGGTCATTAACACCCCGATCTTTTTGTCTTCCTGTCCTCTTGTTTTTCCTGGCTACAGACAGAGGCATCTCTTGCCACCAGGCAAGGCAAGCAGCTGCTTGGCCCCCCAGACCATTATGGGACCCCTGAAGGTATGCTTATATTTTTTAATTCACTAAAAGAATAGTAATGATGAACGTTTAAATAACACGTTTCCGTTTCTGTTTTTTGTTGGAGTGAGATTATTTAGAACATGATGGTGATGAACGCTGGTTGGGCGGGCCCCCTGGGAGTTTTTCGTCCAGGACCCCCACGTCTAGGATCCAGTTGTGGGTTTCCTAAAAGATTATGGTATGACTCACGGCTGTGGAGCACTCAGACTGTGCAGTAGTGTTTGGAAACACTGTTGAAGATCTTGGAATCTTGGTTGTGGAGTTGAAGCTGTTTCGTACGGAGGAACGGCCTAACGTTCCTTAAAGCCGATGGGTAAGACAAATCGGCGGTTGCCAGAAATGTGTTGCTGGAGTTATCACCCGAGGGGTTCACACCAGATACTGAAAACTAAGATTCAGATACTTTTGCTACTCACAGATATGCCACATATAACAACGGCATGTTCAGATGTTGAGTAAACATATAACAGGTGTTACATCACTACTTAACATTTGTTAACCACTGGTATACATTCATGTAAGCTAATGCAATGCTTCACGCTAGTTACTCAACACTTAATGTAAAGTGTTGCCCAGATATGTAATAGTGGACCATTTTCTTCAATTAGTAAATGACACACTATAATATTTTGTCAGATTTGTTCAGTTTACACCAGTTTACACAGAAATTATTCTGATTTTAATATGTTAGCCATGTGCAACGTCACAATTACTAGATGTATTCAGAAAGATGATGATGATAATAATAATAATAAAGTAATAATAAGTACAGCTATAAATATATACAAAATTCATCAGATTTTAAAAGTGGATATCAAACACCAGGGCAGATAGTTTTACAAAAACATTTTTTGAAATGTTGAAAAAAGTACTAATATTTAAATTTCTGGTTGATATTTAAATTTCTTAATTTTGGGCCATTTTTATTTTTATGTCTCAATTAAACACAAGACCTGCTGTTTACATTATGTGAAAATTTCATAATGAATGGACCAATAGAAATGGCTTAAAATCACTTGGAAAAAATTCTGGTTCCATTGACCTCCATGCAAATTAAGCGAGGTTTTTGGCCTCTCCTGTAAAGTTGCCATTTTGGAGATACTAGTTTTCTGTGGATAGCGACAATATATAAATTCCTAATGTATATAAAGGTCATAAAAGTGACATTACATTTAAACAAATATGTATAAGTGGATTTAGACTTCTGAGCACCAGCGTATACAGCTCGCAGTGTGCAGTACCGTGAGCGGGAGCCTACGTCAGACGGTGTGTGCGGTGTGCGAGTATGTGTTAGTCTATTCAGTCCACATATCTGTTACATCTTGACCGATCACATGTGACTCAGCGACCCCCATGGCGTGCCCCCACCCTAAACAATTCCGAGTGTCTCCCTAGGAGAGCACTGCACTGCTCTGTCCGCGGCAAGGGGACACTAGGCCATTGACAGAGGCGTGTGGTCAAACATTGGGTTATTGTTATGGGCCCCTGCGTTCTGGCCAGGCGTCCATGGTGCCACAGGGAGTGGGCTCGGTGAGAAAGACCATTGTCTAGGGGTAAGTGTGTGGGAAAGGTCTCTGACATCACACGGCCCATTCAAGTGAGCACAAACACATGCATGAGGGTAAATAAATGAAGGGATGGATTAAGAAGGAACAGAGCATCCGGATGGCACCTGAGCGCAGGTGTGCAGGTCAGTCTCACAGATTGTCCAGCACTGGAGGGTAGTCATGAGTAACAGGTGGATTGCAAACACTCAGACTAACTCAGACTAGCTCAGACTATCCCAACCTAACTCAGACTACCTCAGACTATTCCAACCTAACTCAGACTACCTCAGACTAACCCAGCCTAACTCAGACTAGCTCAGACTATCCCAACCTAACTCAGACTACCTCAAACTAACCCAGCCTAACTCAGACTACCTCAGACTAACCCAGCCTAACTCAGACTAGCTCAGACTATTCCAACCTAACTCAGACTACCTCAGACTAACCCAGCCTAACTCAGACTACCTCAGACTAACCCAGCCTAACTCAGACTAGCTCAGACTATCTCAACCTAACTTAGACTACCTCAGACTAACCCAGCCTAACTCAGACTAGCTCAGGCTAATTTAAACTAGCTCAGACTAGCTCCAACTAACCCAGACTAACTAATTCAGACTAGCACAGACTAAATAATTCAGACTAGCTCAGACTAACATAGACTAGCTCAGACTGACTCAGACTAGCTCAGATTACCCCAAACTAATTTAGACTAGCTCAGACTAACTCAGACCAACCTAGACTAGCTCAGACTGACTCAAACTAGCTCAAACCAACTCAGACTAATCTAGACTAGCTCAACCTAACCTAGACTAGCTTAGACTGACTCAGACTAACCTGGACTAATTCAGACTATCTTAGATTAATTTAGGATAACTCAGACTAACTCTAACTAGTTCAGCTTAGCTTAGACTAACCTAGACTAGCTCAGACCAATTCAGACTAATCTAGACTAGCTCAAACTAACCTAGACTAGCTCAGACAGACTCAGGCTATCTTAGACTAACCCGGACTAACTCGTGCAGATGACTTACTTTGTCCAGCTCATCATGCAGTTCAGACAGCGTTGGCCGGATGAGCTTCTCCCCCAGGGGCGCCTCCGTCTGCCGGTAGAAATCGATGTTCGGCACGGCATCGATGGTGTTGTGGCCGAAGGTGCGCAGGTAATAGGTGCTGGAGTGGGTGTCGGAGAAGTGGCTGAGCCCTCCTGTGGAGGAGTGCAGGCTGGCCTCGCTCCTCACCGTGTCCCCGTTGAAGGCTGAATCAGGCGCTCCGTCAGAGGGGTCCAGGAAGTTCACCACACGGAATCGACCCTTGGCCTCCTCTCCGCCGGCGGTTCCCTCGGACGTCCTGCCCGCGGATGCGGATCTCGCCCTCGGGGGGGTCATCGGAGCTCCGCTTGCCGCAGCGGCCGCCGCCGCCGCCTCTGCCACCGGGTCCACCTGGAACCGGCTCTGCGCGGACTTCAGAGCGGGCTTCTGTCCGGGCGGAGGGGACGAGGACGGGTCTGACATGGTGCGGGTGTGAGCGGGGGGCTGGAAGTTGAGCGCGCGGCTGCGGAGAGTCTAAATTTGGCGCGGTTTTGCGCGCATCTCCGCCGCGTCAAGCGGAGAAAACGGGCTCCACTTAGCACGTCACTCCTAACGGCATTGTCTCAGCACCCCTCCCCTCCACTCCCGCCCCCTACACACACACACACCCTCCACTACAGAGGACCGACGTAACTCAGCTCGTGACTGTCCCGTTAGGAACTGGCGAGCTTTGAACCGAGGACGGCGGAACAGCAGCCCGAGGAAGGACCTGACCGGACCTCACCGGACCTCACCTAAAACCACTGTCAGACCCACCTAACACAGAACCCCTAAACGACAACGAGTTGTTTTTATTGGTTTTCTCGAGATCACAATATAACAAATCCTGTTTTCCTGAGATAATGTGATCAAGTGTGTCAAGTGAGGTCTGATAAAGATATAAATAAAGCAACCTTAGTTTTATGATGAGATAAAAAGTTGTTTTCGTTTGTTTTCTCGAGATCTCGAGTTACTTAGGCCAATCAAAATAACACGAAGAAGGTAAAACAGTGTTTATGATGTTGTTATAATAATAGAAATAGAAATAAAAAATTCATCTTGGGACAAGCATAAACATGTTTTCTCAGGGTCTTATTTGTTTATCAGTTTATTCACAACTTTTATTTGATGTGTTAAAAATACTAATATTTAAATTTCTATATAATTTTAATTTCTACAGTTTGGGCCATTTTTGCTTTTATGTCCTATTGGAACACAGGAGCTGTCGTTTACATTGTGTGGAAATTTCATGATGAATGGACCAATGGAAATAGCCCAAAATCACTTTGGGAGAATAGTCTGGTTCCATTGACCTCCATTCAAATTAAAATAGCTTTTTGACCTCTCCTGTAAAGTTACCATTTTGGAGATACCATATATGTATTTATGTTTAGATGTAATGTTACTTTTATGACATGCACATATACAATAGGAATTTATGTTGTTGCTGTGCAAATATATATATATATATATACAGGGGTTGGACAATGAAACTGAAACACCTGGTTTTAGACCACAATCATTTATTAGTATGGTGTAGGGCCTCCTTTAGCGGCCAATACAGCGCCAGTTGGTCTTGGGAATGACATATACTGCGTCCTGCACAGTGGTCAGAGGGAGTTTAAGCCATTCTTCTTGCAGGATAGTGGCCAGGTCACTACGTGATGCTGGTGGAGGTTCGTCCTTCTTGGTGGTATGCTGACATTACCCTGGATACCGTGGCTCTTGATACATCACAAAGACTTGCTGTCTTGGTCACAGATGCGCCAGCAAGACGTGCACCAACAATCTGTCCTCTTTTGAACTCTGGTATGTCCCATAATGCTGTGTGCATTGCAGTATTTTGAGCAGAACTGTGCTCTTACCTGCTAACTGAACCTTCACACTCTGCTCTTACTGGTGCAATGTGCAATTAATGAAGATTGGCCACCAGGCTGGTCCAGTTTAGCCATGAGACCTCCCACACTAAAATGACAGGTGTTTCAGTTTCATTGTCCAATATATATATATGGACAGCAACAACATAAATTCCTATTGTATATAAATATGTCATAAAGTGACATTACAGCTAAACATAAATATGTAAATGAGTGGATTTAACCTTCTGAGCAGCGTGTACAGTACGCAGAGCCTACGTCACACAGTGTGTGCGTATGTGTTAGCCTACTCAATCTACATATCTGTTACATCTTGACCGATCACATGTGACTCAGTGACCCTCAGAGCGAGCCCCCACGCTAAACAATTCTGAGTGTCCCCTTAGAGAGCACTGCACTGCTCTGTCCTGCAAGGGGACACTAGGCCATTGGCAGTGTTATGTTAACATACAATGAATATAATCTTAAGACATAAACATCACAAGCTCTTCTTATATTATTTCCAGAGTTATGTATGTCATTATAACATGAATGTTGTCATTATTAGACCATAAATTAGATAAATTTCTCATTAAAGAGACACGATGAAGGTAAAACAGTGTTCACTATGTTGTTATAGTAATGTTAATAAAACTACTTTCATTTTGTGACAATGAGAAATTATTTTTTCACATGTCTACTCAAGATTTTATTTACTTATAGTAAATATAGAGTTACTTATATCATTATCACACCATAAGATCTTGATAAAACAGCATTCATCTATCCAGCCATCCATTCATCTATCCATCCATCTATCCATCTATGACAGAACTGCCTAAAGCAGTAGTCAACTCTCACAAAAAAATTTTTGGGTGTGGCCATTAAAAAAACAGTGATAGAGTGATAGAGCAAAAAAAACTGCAGATTTTATTAGGGTGATACACATGGAAGGGCAAAACCCATAACCAAGCCAGTGAGCAATATTGGAAAAAGAGAAAAATAAAAAAATCAAAATGAAAAAGTCAAAAGAAAGAAAGAAAAAAAAAACTAAATCACAAACAAAAAAAAATGCACTTAATTTAATTATCTATCATATAATTGAACATTAGCTCACAGTCTATATTAGTTCTGCTATTGCCTCTAGTCCATGAATACAATATACAGAGGTCTAATTAGACACACATTTATAGCAAGGTGACCAGCTCCATTACCACAACACAGGGGGAATAAACGCATCACAAACACACTAAATAACATTTAGACAAACAAAAATGACATTGGCCAATATCACATTTATATGAAATAATTGTATTTACCATTAAACATGTTAAATAAATCAAAAACTAATTATTTTTAAGAAGACAGCCGTTCAGTAATGGTTTAATGGCCCCTATGGCCAAATTCAAACGGCTCGTTCCATCTTTCACCTAGGAACCAAATAAATTTCCATTTTACCTAGTGGGACTCCTTTTGCCACCGGACCTATAGACCATACAACACTCCCAAACAAACAGGTAAAGCATTTCAAGAAAGAAAGGGGATACATCCATCTATCCATCCATCCATCCATCCCAACAGCTGGTATCTGACACACTCATTTACAATGAAGCACCCACTGGGCTAGCTAGCCGTTCTTTAGCTAATTTGGTTGGGTTACCACAAATGGGAAAATTTACAGTCATTCTGATGAGCCGAATCGTTATTGCCATATCAATATCATCCGTATAGCTGGGATGGAAGAAACCACTGAACCTTTCCCGAGGTCGCTCACATTTGCATTCATCCCAAGTCAGAGGAAAAACAATTGTTTTTCTGTAAGCAGGGAAAATGACATGCGTCCACATTACCATAGAGCACAACACCGCCTTTCTCTCTCCGCCATACAGAAGTGAAAGGGATCCTGAACAGATATCAGTGTTTATGATTAACCCCTGAAAGCACATGGACAATATTCAATACTGTGCGATGAACAATGCTGTTTATGTACTCATATGGAAACCATAACATAGCTCTCTGATGGAAAACATGCATCTCCATTTTTTTTTTTTTTACTTTAATGCCTTTGGACACAGCAGCTGCTGTTTACACTGTGTGAACATTTCATGATGAATGGACCAACAGGAATGGGCCAAAACACCTGGAAAACGTCTGGTTCCATTGACTTCCATTAAAACTAAATGAGGTTTTTAGCCCCTCCTGTAAAGTGACCAGTGTGTAGATGCCTGTTCAGACAGCAGTGGCATGTTATTGTATGTTAATGTTTTCTTACAGTCCTGTTAATTTATACCATTATCATGACATAACAAGGGCTGCTGTCTCAAGATCTTGAGATATCCATGCCATTCAGTAGACATAAAGGTAAAAGTTCAAGATCAAGTGATATTTATTTTATTACCATCATACAACAATCACTTTTATTTATTAAGAACTTGTGATATCTATGCCCCTATAAAAAGACATGGTAAAGGTAATACAGTCTTCATTATGTTGTGATAATTATTAAAAAATTAATTAATTAATTGAATTAATTTATATCATTGTGTAGACGCCTGTGGATGCCAGTGGCATGTTATTGTATGTTACGGTCATACCACATGTATATCTAACGTTTGGCAGACAAACCTAAAAGATAGGCAGGTTTTATTAAACGGAGTCAAACTTAACAGGCAAATGGAAGCACACAAACCCGGAGGAAAGAGACCAGAGCCAGAACCAAGGTGTCACGTCCTGTCTCGTCAAGGCCCTGTCTGGGTTTCTGTTTGTCATGTCACGTCCATGTGCCTGTTGTTGTCCTGTTCCATGTGCTTCTGTTTGTTTTGGGTTTTGGCTCCTCCTGTCTCCGCCCCTTTGTCAGTCCCCTCACCTGTCCTTAGTGGGTGTGAGGTCATGTGGAGATGGCTGATGGGAGGTGTAGTTCAGTTCATCGGCGGTAGAGGGAGAAGCCAGGGCTGTGACAGTGTGATTGTCATCTCTAGTTGTTATGAGATTGTTATAAACAATGTTATAAACATTGTTGGTAAGCTGGTTATATGTGTCGTATCGTATCTGTCCAAAGAAAAACTCAACGTATCTCAATTTCTACTTTTCTGCATCATTTGAACCCAGGAGCTGCTGTTTACACTGTGTGGAAATTTCATGATGAATGGACCAACAGGAACGGCCCAACACCACTTGGAAAACTGTCTGGTTCCATTGACTTCCATTACAATACAATTAGGTTTTCACTCTCTCCTTTAAAACTGCCATTTTGGAGACCTGTTCTGTGTAACATATGTTTGAGTCGTAACCTTGTATAGTTGTCATTTTGGAGACTTTTTTCTCTGGACAGTGATGATACACACGTTAAAAGTAGACTAGTATGTTTTTGGTAAGCTGGTTATGTGTGTTATATCATTGCTGTCCATAGAAAACCATGTATCTCTGTTAGAGGCGATTTTGACTTTTATGCCTCATTTGGAGTCAGCAGCTGCTCTTTACACTGTGTGAACATTTCATGATGAATGGACCAACAGAAACGACCCAAAACTGCTCGTTAAAAAGTCCCGTTCCATTGACTTCCATTAGACCTAAACCAGAAGTCGGATCACCCCAGCTCGGATGTTCCGGTACCTGTTTCCAGATGGCAGAGGTTGAAAAGGGGGATGACTGGGGTGTGTGGGGTCTGAGGATATAGACTGAGGTTATGTTGATATGAGAGGAAACGTTTTCCTATTAATAATAATGAAAAGGCAGTCAGTTTTGCCTTATTCATTTGCATGGGATGCAGGTAAGCAAGCAGAGCATACAACTCTGTGGATCCTCTCATAAAATAATCGGAGTTTGACTGCAGTTGCTCTAATGTTACAATCAGGTTTGGCCACCAGAGGGCATTGTCTGGGTTTTCAATCCAGAGACCTCAAACCTGTAAGAATATGCAGCAAAGTGACCAATGTTTAATAAATAACACATAAAAAAACACAAGTTATATATATAAAGCATATATATACACACACACAGGAAGTCCATAAATATATATATATATATATATACATAAATAAATATATTTTTATTATTTTTTTATTTATATATATATATATATATATATATATATATATATATATATATATATATATATATATATTCACTGTACGTAATACACCCATTAGCCATAAGACTAAAACCACCTCCTTGTATCTACACTCAGTGTCCATTGTCCTGCAGTGACACTGATGTGGTAGTGGTGTGTTAGTGTGTGTTGTGCTGGTGTGAGTATATATGCTTTAATATTAATATGAATATTAATAAATAATTCTTATTTATACTAATGGTACTATACTAATACATTTGACAATATATTGATTTAATATTTAAAAAATGTATATGTATACTTAACCAAAGCTCAGCACTTCTGAATTCAGGGTCAAAGGCCACAGATGACCAAACCCCCCCTTTTTTTTTTTTTTTTTTTTTTACAAACAAACAAATATCAGGTCATCAGCATCACGAGAGAGAAACCGCGTCATCATTGGCTGTGCCTGCCTTCAGCCCCCGCCTACATAGTACAACATTCCAAATATTCCAGGGCAGCGTTCCCAGACTGTACTGACGCGTGTTCAAAAACAACTCACACAGAGACATATATAAAATATCACAGGTACTGAGATTTATTTTAACTTACGGTACATAATAACAAGTAACACGTTTGATGGAATCAGGCCTTTACTAATATGCAATAGACACACATGATACACACATAACGTTTTTATTCTCTCCTGGATGGAAGTCCATAATCAAAAACATCACCAGCTCCATACTGAAGATATAAAGACCTGCTCTGCCTCGGCGAGGCTCAAGCACAATTAATGCAGCCGTGCAAACCAATCAGCAATAAATGATACACGTTCATGAGTTTAGCACCTAAAGAAAACACGGGAGCAGCTAATCTTTATTTCATGATTACTTCATTACTGAGATCAATAATTAATCAGGCTCTCAATAACCAAGCTCTTGGGTTTGCATTATGCAGCCACCAGCAGCCACTTGGTTTAGTAAAACGCTGAATGAGATCCTGAAGAGCCTTGGCGGTATTCTGTACGTCTTACAGCAAACTGTGTATACACACAGAGAGAAAACACATCCCATACATCTCAGTCTCCGTAACGCTGACTTCTGAGCTCCCTTTCGCTGGAGGAGTTGCTTTCCGCCATTGCAGATGAATGGTTTGTGTATTAGCGTCATTAGGATTCCTCCAGTAGCTTCTGGAGGTTTCTCTGGATCTGGAGAACAAAGACATACTCACATAAGCACATACCTACAACAGTCAACAAGTCAACAGCACCACTAACAGCTGGGATTGGATTGGGCCTGTACTGGACAAGGAATTGGTCAGTTGGTCCAGATTTGGTGGATGCCTTCCCTGGCACAATTCCCGAGGAGAATTCCCTGTAGACTGGGATTTTAGCCACTGCTGGTAGACCCGTATGACCGTACACTTCCATACACCTGCAGATTCAGCTACTTCCTTCACACTATGGTCTTTGGCTATGCCCAAATGCTCAGTCACTCCGTTTAGCCAATCATTAACATCTGCTTTGGAGCGTGACATTCCCTGCACTGTAGCACCTCTTCCCAATCTATGGATCCCATCACTCACTCCCCAGATACGTTTATAGCCCCATCATCCCGATGCAGCGCCCTCTGCAGGAGCCCGAAATTACTACCGCCTTAAGGGGCTATTTTTTTCTTTTTGTCCAGTGAGCTTATTTTTCATGTTTATCATAACTTTGTCTTGATAAGGGCTATAGGACCACAGAAGTAAAGTTACATTATGTGGAAAGAAGGTTCTTTACGGTCACGACTGCACGACTCTATGGCAAAAGGAACCTTTTCAAGGCTGGTAAAAAAAAAGAAAAAAAAGATTTACATTAGGTGAAGATGCAAAAACAATTGGCTTCCTAGAACCTTATGGGGAAGTTCTTCAAACAGGTTGTAGAAGGCCCACTCATCACTTTTTTGGTTCTCATAGAACCATCCCCTGAATGGGTCTTCTATGGCACGGTGCAAAGAACCATTTGGGTACTTAGGGCATACTCTCTAAAACAAAGACGTTCTTTGAAAGACACCAACAGGGTTTATGGGCACAGGGAGCCTTTTCAAGGATGTTGCAGATCATTGACTTGAAGTAAAGATCCCAAATGTTCCCTTAGAACCACATTAGATAGAAGCTTCTCAAACCTTTGAAGAACACGGTTGTAGAACACTCACTCATCTCCTTTCCAAACAGGGCTCACAGTAGAACCATCCACTACACTTTGGGGAGCCAAAGTGGTTCTTTTTTGGTATATTCTTCTTCCCTTTATAGTGTTAAGAGTGTAAATGGCGGTTTTGTGTTTATGCTATGTGAGCTGATACTCTTCAGGTCTTCAAGAAGCGAGCTCATTTTACGCCAGTGTGTCCAAAGAGCGGATCAGTTGCAATGAATGTTTGATTAAGAAATGCTATCTCTGGATTCCGCGCTCGCCCGTGAACGCGGTGCTAAATCCTAAACCTGGGAAAGGAGAGAGAGACATCCATAAGTGATACGCTAGACATGTACCTTGTCCAACTTCACGAGGTTCATTGATAGAATTGAGTAGATCTCGGCGGTGTCCTCAGGGTACAGTCTGTGATATGCGTCTCTGAAATTGAGAATGCAGGTCACACAGAGTCCACACTGAGCAATACAGTTTACACAGTCATATCAGAATATAAACCCACCTCCTTGCATCTACACTCACTGTCCCCTTTATCAGCTCCACTGACCATATAGGACACTCTGTAGGTGTACAGGTCCAGACTGTAATCCATCTGTTTCTCTGTATACTGTATTACCCTGTTCTTCAATGGTCAGGACCCCCACAGGACCCCCACAGAGCAGGTACTATGCGGGTGGTGGATCATTCTCAGCACTGCAGTGACACTGACCTGGTGGTGGTGTGTCAGTGTGTGTGGTGCTGGTGTGAGTGGATCAGACACAGCAGTGCTGCTGGAGTGTTGAGACACTGTGTCCACTCACTGTCCACTCTATGAGACACTCCTACCTTGCTGGTCCACCTTGTAGATGGACAGTCAGAGACGATAGCTCATCTGCTGCTGCACAGTGCAGGGTTGGTCATCCTCTAGTCCGCCATCAGTGGTCCAAGGACATTGCCCCACAGGACCCTGCACACAGGACGCTGCCCCACAGGACGTTGCCCACAGGACGCTGCCCACAGGACGCTGCCCCACAGGACGCTGCCCACGGGACGCTGCCCCACAGGACGCTGCCCACGGGACGCTGCCAAGCTGGATAGTTTTGGCTGGTGGACTATTCTCAATCCAGCAGTGACACTGAGGTGTCCAGCAGCACTGCTGTGTCTGATCCACTCACACCAGCACCACACACACTAACACACCACCCCCCACATCATACCTGCTCTGTGGTGGTCCTGTGGGGGTCCTGACCATTGAAGAACAGGGTAATACAGTATACAGAGAGACAGATGGACTACAGTCTGGACCTGTACACCTACAGAGTGTCCTATACCCTCGGTGGAGCTGATAGAATGGAGAATGAGTGTAGATAGGAGGAGGTGGCTTAATATTCTGATACGACCATGTACATTCCTTCATATTTTGAAAAGATTTTTAAAAGATAAAGGATTTTATTTGCCCTTACCCACTGTGAGAAAGTTCAGCCAGGGAACCCAGAGAGGTTAGCTTCTGTTCCAGAGATATTATCTTGAAAGCCATGTAACATGAAGACAGGACTAAGAGGCAGACGCTGCGAGAGTGGACCCAAATAAACGAATGAACCAAAATGAATGTGTGACATTTTACTAAACTGTAAATATATCAGCAGAGAAACAGATGAGACGGCTGACTCACAGAAATAGGTAGACCAGCAGGAGAACACTGAGCGAATTGGGTCTCAGTGGTTTGAGGTCATACACAGTCTGTTCATGTTCTTATGGGGAACAATACAAAGACATTACTCAACACCGCGATGGGTTAATGTTCCTGTGTGACTGGGAAGGGGATAATGGAGGATGGTCTTACTTGCTTGCTGTGGGTGGGAGTCTGGTGCACTGTCCTGTTTCACCACGTTCAGAAAGACTTGAGAACGTTTTGGGTATTCTGCTCAAGAAGAACAAGGAGCAAGGGGTTGTTTGATATGTGATGTGATATGTGTTGATTAGTTACTAAACAACTGGAATGGAATTATAATTATTAACCCATAAGAGCCCAGAGCCGTTTCCTCTATAGGGTCATAATACTGGTAGCATATGTCACAATAACCACGATTTCATAACTGGTATTCCATCATGGTGTTCTAGAAATAGCATCAGAATGGGTATATGTAATATAGATTATGGATATATGTGATATAGAATATGCATATATGTAATATAGAATATGGGTATATGTAATACAGAATATTGGGATATGTAATATAGAAAATGGGTATGTGTAATATAGAATATGGGTATATGCGTGATATAGAATATGGGTATATGTGATATTGAATATGGGTATATGTAATAAAGAATATGGGTATATGTGATATAGAATAAGTGTATATGTGATATAGAATATGGGTATATGTAATATAGAATATGGGTGTATGCAATATAGAGTATGGGTATACTTGATATAGAATATGGGTATATGTAATATAGAATATGGGTGTATGTAATATAGAGTATGGGTATACGTGATATAGAATATGGGCATATGTAATATAGAATATGGGTGTATGTAATATAGAGTATGGGTATACGTGATATAGAATATGGGTGTATGTAATATAGAGTATGGGTATACGTGATATAGAATATGGGCATATGTAATATAGAATATGGGTATGTGTAATATAGAATATGGGTATGTGTAATATAGAATATGGGTATGTGTAATATAGAATATGGGTATATGTTATATAGAATATGGGTATATGTAATATAGAATATGGGTATATGTAATATAGAATATGGGTATGTGTAATATAGAATATGGGTATGTGTAATATAGAATATGGGTATATGTAATATAGAATATGGGTATGTGTAATATAGAATATGGGTATATGTAATATAGAATATGGGTATATGTTATATAGAATATGGGTATATGTTATATAGAATATGGGTATATGTTATATAGAATATGGGTATGTGTAATATAGAATATGGGTATGTGTAATATAGAATATGGGTATATGTAATATAGAATATGGGTATATGTAATATAGAATATGGGTATGTGTAATATAGAATATGGGTATGTGTAATATAGAATATGGGTATATGTTATATAGAATATGGGTATGTGTAATATAGAATATGGGTATATGTTATATAGAATATGGGTATATGTAATATAGAATATGGGTATGTGTAATATAGAATATGGGTATGTGTAATATAGAATATGGGTATATGTAATATAGAATATGGGTATATGTGATATGATAATGGGTAATATATAGAATATGGGTATGTGTAATATAGAATATGGGTATATGTAATATAGAATATGGGTATATGTAATATAGAATAGGGGTATATGTAATATAGAATATGGGTATGTGTAATATAGAATATGGGTATATGTAATATAGAATATGGGTATGTGTAATATAGAATATGGGTATGTGTAATATAGAATATGGGTATATGTAATATAGAATATGGGTATATGTAATATAGAATATGGGTATGTGTAATATAGAATATGGGTATATGTAATATAGAATATGGGTATGTGTAATGTAGAATATGGGTATATGTAATATAGAATATGGGTATATGTAATATAGAATAGGGGTATATGTAATATAGAATATGGGTATGTGTAATATAGAATATGGGTATGTGTAATATAGAATATGGGTATATGTTATATAGAATATGGGTATATGTAATATAGAATATGGGTATGTGTAATATAGAATATGGGTATATGTAATATAGAATATGGGTATGTGTAATATAGAATATGGGTATGTGTAATGTAGAATATGGGTATATGTAATATAGAATATGGGTATATGTAATATAGAATAGGGGTATATGTAATATAGAATATGGGTATGTGTAATATAGAATATGGGTATATGTAATATAGAATATGGGTATGTGTAATATAGAATATGGGTATATGTAATATAGAATATGGGTATATGTAATATAGAATATGGGTATGTGTAATATAGAATATGGGTATGTGTAATATAGAATATGGGTATGTGTAATATAGAATATGGGTATATGTAATATAGAATATGGGTATATGTGATATAGAATATGGGTATATGAACATGAGCTGTTAAATGGGTCGGAACCTTACAGGTATAAAACCCAGACTGTAAAATGAGCTGGTTGTCTCTAACTGCACTAACCAATCACATCTCCATTTTCTAAATGAGGTCATATGTTCACCAGCTGTCATGTGACTGCATCCAGGATGTTGGGTATAGGTCTCTAAGGGACTCCATGTGTTCAGGTAAAGCTGTATAAAGAACCTTACAGACTTTTAAAAGGCCACTGTGGGCTCTTAGGGGTTAACACGTTACATTAAGTGTTTACCAGCTAACAGTAAGTAACGCATTAGTTCCATGAAGTAAGACATTAACAATGGTTAACTAATGTGAAGTAAACATGTGACCATATCTGCATGTTTACTTAAGATTAGTTAAGCATTGTAACCATTGTTAATTCATGTTAACTAGTGAATTACTTCATGTTAGCTAGCAAACCCTTACAGTACAGTGTTACCTAATTATTTTATTAGCCTAACCCTCGTTTCATTCCAATTATTATTCCAGCTATACCGTATGTTAAAGAAGAATTTCATTTCTTTTAAATCATTGGGATGTAAAGGTCATTCAGAGTGACTGACAGTCCTCTATATCATAACTGTCCTCAATATCCAATATAAGATATACAATGGCTCTAAAGGAATCCATTATTAACCCCATCGGACAATAAATAAGACCCCTCTGTGATGTTCTGGGGGAGTTTTAGTTCCATGGTAATGGGTTCTATGGTTGAGGGGACAGTAAAGTTGAACCACAGTGCCTACACTGAGCTGCTGGACCACCTGCTTTCCTCTATAGCTCAGTATCATCATCTTACTGAGGAACACAGTGTTCCTATCCCAGTATTCCATGATGACAGTTCTGGTATTCACAGGGCTGCGAATGTGGATAATTGGCATGATGAACATTCGGGAGTGTTTACACATCTGGACAGGCCCACAGATTTGAATCCTCTAGAAGATATTTGGGAACTACCTGGAACAACTAGTGAAACGCCAGGGAAGGCGTGCACCAAATCTGGAACAACTGACCAGTTCTTTGATGTAAGAGTGTTTGAACATTGATGTGGCTACATCCAGAAACTTGTCCGGTACATGCCAAGTCCTATCCGAGCTGTTATTGGTGCTCATGGAGATAACATGGTATCATACTGTATATGTTACAGTCACAGGGGACACATTTTTTGTCCAGTGAGCTTATAACTACTGATATGGTTATACTGCACAATGCCTGATCCATTGTTTGCAATGTATTTAAAAAAAAATATCCAAAGAATTTTATCATCAGATCTTTTTTATTATTGTAAATTGTGCTTGGATATGTGAAAGGTGCCATGTAAGTTTTATTATTATTATTATTGTTATAATTATTATTGCTATTATTATTATTATTATTGTTATAATTATTATTATTATTATTATTGTTATTATTATTATTATTATTATTATTATTATTGTTGTTGTTATTATTATTATTATTATTATTATTGTTATTATTGTTATTATTATTATTATTATTATTACTATTATTATTATTATTATTATCGTTGTTATTATTATTATTATTATTATTATTATTATTATTATTATTATTATTATTATTATTATTTTACCATTCTCAGCATTACATATAAAACCCAGAGGACATGAAGGTTCACTAGTAGTTTTGTATGACAAATCAAATCTCCACTATTAAACCACTCTGGGTGACTTTATTACATCCCAACCAATCCATCACGCAGGAATCCGAAACACGTAGTGGAATTCTATAACCTGATTAAAAACACACCTGGCATTTTCTCATACTCTGGTGAATCGGGAGAGTCTGAGCTACTGCTGTCCCCCGTTTCCGGACTCCTCTGAACTACTGGGCCATCCAGATCGGACAGATCTCCTGAGAAATCCTGTCAAAACATACAACCGTTAGGGTTCTACTGAACAGAGTGGACTGAAGATGGTGCAGCAGGTAGCACAGATGCTAACCCTAACCCTAGGTGTTACTTCTTTGTCCATTCAGAGCTGGGGTTAGGGTTAAGAGACTCCGGGAAAGACTTGACTTACCATAGGAAGCACCGAAGGCGTCACACGGTAGTTGCCGTTCGCTGGAGAAGTGATCGGACTGCTTCCCAGACACTTGTCCTACAGTCAACATGAGATAGCAATGTGGCTATGCTAGTTATTGCCTTTTTGGACAGCAGAGACATAAAACTAATACATTAGAAGCACGTTTTCATCTGGGCTGCGTCAGATACTCACATCCAGATGCAAGCACACTGACATCAGGACCTTGTATGTGGTGTCTCGGGACAGGAAGGATACAAAGACATACTGAAAAGTCATTAGCATATCAATTAGATGACATATGAGGCTGTTCACTTCCTATAACGGCTACGCTTATGAAGCATTACCCTCTCTTGTGCTGTGGCAATCACCAGGGCATTCGGCACCAAGATGGCAGTCTTGGTTTTCTTTATAACTGTTACAGATGCAACCGGGATGGCAATCTGGAAAGGGGGAAATGGGATGAAATGGTTATCATAGCCTTTAACTATACAGCATGGTGAATACTTTTACCGTCACTGCATGGTGATTTTAGCCGTAGAGGGCGCGCATACTTTTGTGTCTTTGCCGAAGACTTTGGAATGGAAACAGATCCAGTTGTCGGACACAAAAAGCCTCCCTTGGTACAGAATGTCTTTCTGCAAGGCACACGTGTAACCTGTGGGGAGAAGCCATGTTGGATATTGCTTCACGTACACGAGAAACTGAATAGGAGGGTTTATGCACATAGATGCAGTTCTGATCAGTGGCATGCATTGTGGGGTGCTCACTTTGTTTCAGCTCCTCATTCTCGCTGATGTCTTTGAACACTTTGTGATATTGGGAATTGGTCCGAGGAAACTGAAAAAATGAACGGAAAGATTTGAACGTCAGCGATCCACCACAACGCGTAGCCGTGCGTATTAATGCACATGGTTATCAGCTCTACAGTGGAAACGAGTAAACAACACAAACGAAGTCACTGACATGATAAGAGTGATGCTTCTTCCGTTCGGTTTTTGACTCTGTGTCACTTTGGACGTGTGTCAATAGTGAGGGGTCCAAAGTTTTGGACCTACAACATGATATCAACAATCAATATATATCTGCATAGATATTACAGGGAATATAGAGCATTGAAAACGTGTCTATTACATATTCTTACATGGAGGGCCATATGGCAAAAATACAATATCATGATATTCAATATACACCCATCAGTATCGGCTATAACATTAAACCACCTGCCTGTATCAGCACTCGCTATCCATCTTATCAGCTTCACTTACAGACTGCAGTCCATCTGTTCCTCTGTATACCTTGTTAGCCCTGTCTACTTCGTTAGACCAGTGAGGTAGGGGTGTCTAATAGCGTGGACAGTGAGTGGACACAGTGTCTGAACACTCCAGCAGCACTGCTGTGTCTGATCCACTCACACCAGCACCACACACACTAACACGCCACCACCACGTCAGTGTCACTGCTGGACAGAGAATCGCTCACCAACCAAAACTGTTCAGCCAACAGCATCCTGTGGAGAGCACCTTGTGAGCAGTGTCCTGTGGGCAGCGTCCCAGGGGCAGTGTCCTGTGGGGCAGCGTCCTGTGGGGAGCGTCCTGGGGGCAGCGTCCTGTGGGGAGCGTCCTGGGGGCAGCGTCCTGTGGGGAGCGTCCCAGGGGCAGCATCACGGGGGCAGCGTCCTGTGTCCACTAATGACGGACTAGAGGATGACCAACACTGCACTATGCAGCAGCAGATGAGCTATCGTCTCTGACTGTCCATCTACAAGGTGGACCAGCAAGGTAGGAGTGTCTAATAGAGTGGACAGTGAGTGGACACAGTGTCTAAACACTCCAGCAGCACTGCTGTGTCTGATCCACTCACACCAGCACCACACACACTAACACACCACCACCACGTCAGTGTCACTGCAGTGCTGAGAATGATCCACCACTCACATCATACCTGCTCTGTGGTGGTCCTGTGGGGGTCCTGACCATTGAAGAACAGGGTAATACAGTACACAGAGAAACAGATGGACTACAGTCTGGACCTGTACACCTACAGAGTGTCCTGTATGGTCAGTGGAGCTGATAAACTGGACCCTGAGTGTTGATAGGAGGTGGTTTTGATGTTATGGCTAATAGGTGTATATAGTCACTAGCAAAGCGTTCAGTCATGTTAAGCTGATCTTAAATTCTACGATTCCTTTAATAAATTCTTATTTCTATAATTATACTCATAAATCACCAAAACAGGTCATGTGACCGGGAGGTGTTCACCATTTGCATATTATAATTTTTTTGAGGTTTGATAGAACAGATTGAACACACCAGGGCTTTTTTGCACCTAATACAATCAAACAGGACCAGATTGGTCCTTATACAGTCCGACATGCAAATGTTAAATGTTTTCTTTGGTCAAATATCTACATCAGAAACGCATAAAGACATAATTCAACCTGACCATAAATCTTGTCATATTGCCCGTCCATGTTCTCCCTCATATTACAGCTTCATAAGATGCGACTACAGTCATGGTGTTTATACCTAACTAGTGTTGCCTTCCTCCTTCTTCCCAAGACCTCAGACTCTGGGTCCATTGATAAGGCTGCATCCGCCCTGATCATTTTCCTTGATCTCTCATCTGCCCCATTCTCAGCGTCCTGGCTGAAACGGCATCAAACAGGAAGAAACCGCGACCTTCAGTTCAGTTAAAGACTTAGACGTGTCCTCAGAGATGGGAATTTGCTCAACCTTTGTCTCCCAGCCCCAACATGGAAACAGTAAAGACCAGGCAGAGATAAATCACTCATCCGTCTGTATTATAAACGTTATTACCTTCCAGGGGCGCTCTGTTCAGTCCACGGGCCACCTCCTGCTGCAAGGCGTCACGTCTTACAAGCAGCTACTATGAAGCTGCAGACTGTGAAAGTTGCCTGATGCTTTTAGCTGTTATGTAAAGAGGTAATTGTGCTCTTTGGAAGCCGTTTGCTGCGTCTTGTCTGTCAGTGCTGGCCCTGTATCGCCTGTCCGTCTCACATTAGCTGCTTTACCTGCGTCACGCATTCATTACAACAAGTAATTAATTCCTGAGTTAGCGCCGGACTCACAGTGGTGTGGATAGCCACTGTCTACTGAGCCTAGGGCTGGATGCTCATTCCCAGACAAAACTGTAGGACATTTTTATACACTAGGAATGTCCTCTAATATCATCTCAAACAATATATATATATAAAATAATAAATTATATAGATCTTTAATTATACGTTTAATTATATACAGATGTAATAATGACAAGTACTTACCTTAGAAGTACGTAATATAAGTATACTTCCCAGGTAAAAGTAAAGTAAGTATATTTTAAAGTACTAGACATGTACTTTAATATGTACTTTAATATGTACTTTAAAATGTATTTTAATATGTATTTTAATATGTACTTTAATATGTACTTTAAAATGTACTTTAAAATGTATTTTAATATGTATTTTAATATGTACTTTAATATGTACTTTAAAATGTATTTTAATATGTATTTTAATATGTACTTTAATATGTACTTTAAAATGTATTTTAATATGTATTTTAATATGTACTTTAATATGTACTTTAAAATGTATTTTAATATGTACTTTAATATGTACTTGAATATGTACTTTAATATGTACTTTAATATGTACTTTAAAATATGTTTTAATATGAACTTTAATATGTATTTTAATATGTTAATATGTACTTGAATATGTACTTTAATATGTACTTGAATATGTACTTGAATATGTACTTGAATATGTATTTTAATATTTTAATATGTACTTTAAAATGTATTTAATATGTACTTTACTATGTATTTAATATGTACTTTAATATGTATTTTAATATGAACTTTAATATGTATTTTAATATGTACCTTAATATGTATTTTAATATGTACTTTAATATGTATTTTAATATGTATTTTAATATGTTAATATGTACTTTAATATGTATTTTAATATGTACCTTAATATGTATTTTAATATGAACTTTAATATGTATTTTAATATGTACCTTAATATGTATTTTAATATGTACCTTAATATGTATTTTAATATGTACTTTAATATGTACTTTAATATGTACTTTAATATGTACTTTAATATGAACTTTAATATGTATTTTAATATGTACTTTAATATGTACTTTAATATGAACTTTAATATGTATTTTAATATGTACATTGAAATGTATTTAACTATATTTACATGAATCTTAATGGTGTCTTAAAATAGTACAGTTAAGTACAATTAGTTACATTTAAGTGTATGTTAATAGCACTAATGATTATATTCTTCATACGATCGATTATCTCCTGGACTGACCGACTACGAGATAGCGCAGAGATAAACCGGCCAACCAAAACACCCTCACGTGAAAGATCCCACCGGAATGTCTACAGGATTCCGATAAGAATCTTTAATCTTCCATCTGAAACAAACGGACCTGGTGAGCAGCAAATCCCGCCCCCCCCCAAGCACTGCAGCACCCAAGTTACAACATATGCTGGTTTTGCTGCTATGGTTGTTTTTCCAGCAGGTAAAATACACACCAATAATCATTAAAATGTGATTAAATATGTTTCTAAACTATAAATATTAAGCTAACAGAGCTAAACTCTGTGTCTGAAGTTTAATGTACTCATGTACAGTTGAGTCTTTATTTACAGGCACCAAAAACATTTTATAGTCTAGTGAGTTTTATACAGAGGCTGAGTTACTGTGAAGTAGACTATGTATTCTTTTCAACCTGCACTACAGTTATACTGCCACCGTCATACCACTTTAATCCTCCATCTAAATTAAAAAAGGTAGAAGTCCCAGTTTCTAATGTTACAGTTATATGCAAACGTTTGGGTTAAGTTAATGCACCCTCTACAGAGAACCCATGTTAATGCACAGTTACTGTTTATTACACTTAACATGTGGTTCCTGCAAAAATATAATAATATATAAACATAATTTAACACTAATTTTAACAGGTTTTTTTCAGCATGCTAAATTCAGCCTGTATTGCACGCTAACTTTTGCCAGGATTCTCTATGGAGTGTGTTTATATTCACTTAGAAAATCAGAAACGCAATTTGAAAGAGTGTTCAGTCTTCTGAATATGATCACTGAGATATAGTTAACAGTGCGGACAGAACGACCGTCACACAAAGTTCTCTATTTTTAATAAACACAGTGATTTAATCCCATTTATTGTCTGCCCTAATGAACTTTTGTGCTTACCAACAGACGCGAGACAAAGTCCCCTCTGTGCTTCATAAAGTAAACAGACTCCAGCAGACTGTGTTCTACTGCTGGCCTATCCATGCCAGTAGATAAGGTGACTTAGACAGCAGTGTGTTGCCATTATTTACCTGTCTGGAAAAGTTTCTTCACTAATTTTGCTGCTAATTAATTAATTATTAATTATTAGTCCATTTTTTAATGTTGCCTGGTAACCCAATATTGCATTCATGTGAAAGATCATATATAGACTCACCACTGGAACACATGTGCTGTCTGTTGACTAGGCGGAACCGAACACGTTGGCCTGGCGGCATTGTTTCTGAGGCCGGAGTCGTCACAGACGGAAGGCTTCTCCATCAAAAGTCCGAGGTGGTTCTCCTGCCCTGATACAGGGGAGTGTAGAGACCTCTCTATGTTTCCAGATCTCCGCTGGTGAGGAGGTCTCTGACCCCCTGACCCAGTTAATAAATGATTTGCTGTCTCCTCTAGATTTGTAAATACTAGAAAAAAAACATTTTGGCTAAAGGTGACTGCAGGGGCTGCCAGCTGTCGTGGTACGATCATAATAAAAACATTTACAATAGATTTTCATAATAATGAAATAGATCCATGGATAGATCCAAAGATTTGTAGGTAGATCCATAGCTACAGCAATACAGAACCATAGATCTATAGATAGATTTGTAAAATGATCCATATATATATCAATATCCATAGATCTATCCACATATAAGAGATGGATCTGTAGATAGATCCATGGACAAACCCATAGAGCAATATATAGATCCATAGATAGATCCAAAGATAAATATGTAGATAGCTCCATAGATAGAACAATGGCTTTCAATGGAACTCGGTACAAATGCACTGTGTTTTTAGCCCATGTGGTCAGTATGGGGTAGTTTAACTGTTTAGTATGTACTTGGGACATATAACCATTAATTAATAAACATAATTAAGGATTATTGTTAATAATATTAGTATTATTAGTAGTATTTTATCAGCAGTAGTAGCAGTAGTAGTAGTGAAATCCAGCTCAGTCTGTGTGTACATGTACGTCAGTACAGAATGTTGAGGTGGCCAGATGTGCAGGTAAGTTAAGTATGTGGCTGTAAACAGTAGGTGAATATATAATACTGTAAAGTGCAGGTAGAGAAAATAGCAGCTCGGTGTTCAGCTGAGTAGCTGAAACAGCTTACAGCTCAGATGTTCAGTATATGTATATAGAGATATACAGTATATATGCAGCTCAGATGTTCAGTATATGTATATATAGATATAGTGTATATATGCAGCTCAGATGTTCAGTATATGTATATAGAGATATACAGTATATATGCAGCTCAGATGTTCAGTATATGTATATATAGATATAGTGTATATATGCAGCTCAGATGTTCAGTATATGTATAAAGAGATATACAGTATATATGCAGCTCAGATGTTCAGTATATGTATATATAGATATAGTGTATATATGCAGCTCAGATGTTCAGTATATGTATATAGAGATATAAAGTATATATGCAGCTCAGATGTTCAGTATATTTATATATAGATATAGTGTATATATGCAGCTCAGATGTTCAGTTTATGTATAGATAGATAGATTAGATTAGATAGATATACCATATATATAATATATAGATGTACGGTATATACTCAGCTCAGATGTTCAGTATATGTATATATAGATATACGGTATATACTCAGCTCAGATGTTCAGTATATGTATATATAGATATACGGTATATACTCAGCTTAGGTGTTCAGTATATGTATATATAGATATACAGTATATATGCAGCTCAGATGTTCAGTGTATGTATAGATAGATAGATTAGATTAGATAGATAGATATACAGTATATATAATATATAGATGTACGGTATATACTCAGCTCAGATGTTCAGTGTAGAGGTCTAGTCTATAGTGTTGTAGTCGTGTTCTGGTAGGTGCTGCCAGTGTGACCAGCTTGGCGGCTCTTGGTAAAAGCTGTTCCTGAACCTGGTGGTTCCGGCTCGGATGTTCCGGTACCTTTTTCCAGAGGTTGGAACAGGGGCTGGGGTGTGTGGGGTCTGAGGATATATCTCCTGTCCTACACGTCCTGTATGGGTGAGAGGGCAGCTGCTGTGATGTGCTGTGCCATACAGACAGATAGGATCTACAACACCAATTAAAATCCCTCTTTATTAATCTCTTTATTAATTCATATTAATAATGATCTCGTTCACAGTTACCAATAATCTCCAGCTGAGACCCCTGAACGCTGCACGCGTTTGGCCACTAGAGTGCGCGCTTCTACCGAGCAGCAGCCTGCAGGAGGCTCACGTGACGGACTCACGTGTGTACGTCATAGGCTTACGTCGTCAGAGCCGGTTACGAAACGTGCTATTCCTCCACTTTCACCCGTCTTCTGCCCTCGTTCAGACTAGTGGCTCCTCTCGGCTTTGGAATCAGGTTTGAGCGTTTAAGTCACTATTCCTCACTCTTTACCAGCCAGACGGAGACCCCTGGCTGTCGACCTCTCTTACAGCGCGCTGGGGTTCTCTCAATGACGTTCACACACAGGTGTACATGGCAAAGTCCATGGCATTCACAGGTGAAATGGGTTTAGGCTGGGATCTCAGTTTTGAGTGGGTAGAAGGCATTCCTAAAGTGGCACTGAGGAGATCTGGGCTTGTTTGGCGCACATGGATACTCGAGTCTAGTGCTGTAGTGCTTTACCTGCACACCTGATTCAACACACCTGATTCAATTCACTGACTCGTTAGCAAGCGCCTTCCAGAGCTGCACGGGGTGGGGGTGGGGGTGCCTCCAGGACCAAATATTGACTTAGTATGTTAAAGCCCACATGGTCATTGTTTCCCAAGTGGACCTCCCCAGTTGCTAGATTGACCTTTGCATAATTCTGACATATGAATAACTTCTTAATGATAGGGCACTTTTGAGTATTCACCGTTGTAATCCTGTTTCAATGGGGAAATTTATTTTATTTTATCTTTCTATGTTGTGTTTTGAACATGCTTTTGCTGGTCAACCATCACTAACCAGCACTAACCATCGCTAACATTCACTAACCAGCATTAAACATCGCTAACCAGCACTAACCAGCACTAATCATTGCTAACATTCATTAACCACCACTAACCAGCACTAACCATCGCTAACATTCATTAACCACCACTAACCAGCACTACCCATCGCTAACATTTACTAACCAGCACTAACCATGGCTAACATTCACTAACCAGCACTAATCATCGCTAACATTCACTAACCATCATTAACCAGCACTAACCATTGCTAACATTCACTAACCAGCACTAATCATCGCTAACATTCACTAACCAGAACTAATCATCACTAAACAGCACTAATCATCGCTAACATTCACTAAACAGCACTAATCATCGCTAACATTCACTAACCAGAACTAATCATCGCTAACATTCACTAACCATCATTAACCAGCACTAATCATCGCTAACATTCACTAACCAGCACAAATCATCGCTAACCAGCACTAACCATTGCTAACATTCACTAACCAGCACCAACCATTGCTAACATTCACTAACCATTGCTAACATTCACTAACCATCGCTAACATTCACTAACCAGCACTAACCATCGCTAGCCAGCACTAACCATTGCTAACGTTCACTAACGAGCACTAACCATCGCTAACATTCACTAACCAGCACTAACATATACACCAATATTAATTCCATGCTGGTCCTACCTCATGGTTTTACTTTTAACACAGACCTCTATAGTCTGGTGATGGTACAGTACCAGACAAAAGTTTAGAGACGGCTCCTCATATCAGGTTCTCCTTCTGTGTATCTTAAAGCTTCACTGTAGAATAAAAGTGAAGACACCAAACTATAAACTAGCCCTCATGGAATTATCCAGTCCACCTTAAAACCCTCCAGAATGGAATTATACAGTCCACCTTAAAACCCTCCAGAGTGGAGCTGTACAGGAGGATGGAGCAGCTTCCTTACCCTGCAGTGGAGCTGATAGAACAAGGTTTATTACTAAGCAGGTTTGGAGCGATTCTATTGGTCGGTCCATCATGAATATTCACTAACCTGAAAGGAGAACTAGAGCTTTTACACTGTGCAGAAAAAGAGATCAAAGTTTTTACACCACTTTCGACTGGTGTTGTAGCTGGTTTGCAAGCATGGATGAGGTGGGTACGCCATGTCCAATAAAAAAAAAAATTAAATCCCCAGGATTTTGTTCCAAATACCTGTTTTTTTCTGATATTCCCACACCAGACACAAAGGGTGGTCAGGCAGTTAGAACAAAATCCTAGGGAGTATTTCTTATATACACAACACCCCCAACCTGACTATATGACTATGACTATGCTGTATAAGAGTCCTTGGGCAAGACTCCTAACACTACACTGGCCCACATGTAATATGATTAACCCTGTAAGTGGCACTGGATAAGAGCGTCACCTAAATGCCGTGAATGTAAACTGTGTAAAACTGATTAGGATGTTTACCAAACCACCTGTTAAAGCATTAGGATCCCTTGCACTAGGAAACCAGCCCATCAATAAAACACAAAGTACCATAAGTACCTGCTGGACAACACCAGGAACCGAGAGCACCCTGTAATCACTCCTGTAATCATTTTCTCCACAGGGATAATCATATACCCACAGCCACCAAGCCCAACGGTATGATTCACGGACCAATTAAAACTCTCACCTCAGAATAATCCCCCCACGACTGTGCAGTAGTAACAGCAGCTAACAATACCGCTCGCTGCAGCTGTGCGTTCCGCCTCCCCACGGGAGAACAGGGAATATCAGTGTGGAATTTGACAGCTGGGACTTTGTGTGACTAGATATTCAGCGAGATTAGATTACATAGTGGTCTGATCTCACACGCTAATGGAAAAAATGCTGCTGCGGCATTCAGGAGATCATAGGAGATGAAAGAAAGTATGACATAGCATATTTTCCGCTGTTCAAAGCAAAACCATGCATCTCCAGTATTGCTGGATTGGATGTTTCTACGTGATTTGAAGGTGACAGCTGTCTTTTTTACGTCTTCTGGAAAGTTTATGATTCATGGACCAACAGAAATAGTCCAGAATCACTTGGTAGACTCTCGTTACATTAACGTAGTACTGGAGTTTTAATTTTATATCATCAAAACATGTATCTCATCATTTTTGTCTAGTTTACTGTCATGTTTACACTTTGTGAATATTAATGATGAGTGGACCAACAGAAATGGCCCAAAACTGCTTGGCGGGGAAAAAAGTCTGGCTCCTTTGATATTAAATCTAAGTTAGGGTTTTGGCTTCTCCTGTTAAGCTGCCATTTTGGAGATACTTGTTTTTCACTGGACACCAATTATATATCGAACACGTTTCCCCCTCTTCTATTTTTTTATTTTTTTTGAGGACCCAATGATAAGCTCACCAGACAAAAAAATTAGTGACCTGTGATCGAAGCGTATCTCATAGTGTGTAAACCCTCCACCAGCACCAATAACAGTTGTGACTGGATTGGGCATGGACTGGACAGGTTTCTGGATGTAGCCACATCAGTGTTCAGACTCTCTTACATCAAAGAACTGCACAGTTGGGCCATATTTGGTGGATGCCTTCCTTCTCTGGTACAATTCCAAGGAGAATTCCCTGTAGACTGGGATTTTAGCCACCACTGGTAGACCCGTATGACCGTACGCTTCCATACACCTGCAGATTCAGCTACTTCCTTCACACTATGGTCTTTGACCACGCCCACATGCAGTCCCTCCTTTTAGCCAATCATTAACATCTGCTCTGGAGCCATTTTCCACACATGGAACGAGACATTCCCTGCACTGTAGTACCTCGTCCCAATCTAGGAATCCCGTCACTCACACCCTGCAGGTATTTATAGCAGTCCCATCATCCTTGTGCAGCTCCATCTGCAGGAGCGTGAAGTTACTACCACCTAACAAACAGGAGGTGACTAATTATTTGTCTGGTGAGCTTATACACACGTTTCATTTAAAGCCAGGAGAAATGGAACCATTGATATGTCTGTTCCGAACATGCCTACTCGCTCTCACAGTGGGGCGGAGGTGCTTTTTGGTTGATGCATGTTGTATGATGTATGTTGATGGTGGGAGGAGCTTTTAAATTCTGTCTTTCTTTTTTTTTTTTATATTAGCTCGTTGGAACATGACGAGTGCCCAGATGAGTGCTAATAATGAGATGGTCGAGCAGTTCCTGGATTTTGCATCCAGGGGAGACATAGTGAGAGTGTCTACTATGATTTCTCACTCCACTCGTCTGCTCAACGAAAGTGGGAAACAAGGCTGGACGGCTTTAATGCTGGCTGCAAGAAACGGACACCTGGATGTGGTGAAAGAGTTACTTTCGAAGGGGTAAGTTAGCCTGAAGAGAGCTGTAACGGTTGATTACGTGACTGTAGCTCTCTGCGCGGGACGAAGGAGCTAGTTGTAGCCTAGCCTCCCGTCTGATGCAGCTGCTTCTAAGTCACTCCGGGCAGTAATGGTGAGATCTGTGGTTGCTTGGGCCAATAAACACCACTTCTACCCTGCATGCAGTGTGTCCCGGGCGTGTGTCTTTAGAGAGTCCCGGGACCAGTGCCTTTTCCCGTGTCTGGCTCCTGCACCGCACGTTTTCACCCTTACACAGTGCCAACGCCCTAACACAAGGACTTACACAGTCTCAGTCAAACGTTTCACCAGTGAACTCATTTTAAACCCTTTCTGAACACTTTAATAGGACAGTGTTAGTCTAAAGCGGTGCTGATAGTTACTGTAGAGTCTTTTTCAAAAATCTGTTTGGTTTATGTGTGTTGCTGAGTTTATAGAGAAAGGAATATTAAGGTATTACATCCTCTACAGCGAACACATTTACATATTTAAATATTTATGGCAAAAAATTTGCATTTCTGTTTACTTCTTGAATTTAACATAATAGGAAATATGAAATATGCATCAAATACAGAATGTGCCGTGGCTAGTTTTATCATCTTCCCCCAACACTCATATCACAAACAGTAGTTGTGTAGCTCAGTGGATAACACCACTACCTGCCAGTGAGCCACCACCACATGTGGGAGACCGGGCTTCGAATCCCAGTCTGGGTGACTATGCTGTGCTACACCAATAAGAGTCCTTGGGCCAGAGTCCTAACGCTACACTGGCCTGGCCCTCCTGTAATATGATTAACCTTGTAAGTCGTCTGGATAGGAACGTCAGCTAAATGGCGTGATTGTAAACTGTGTAAACGTGATTAGGATGTTCATTTGTTGACACTTCAGCATATGCATAACAGGTGTATACATAATGTCCAACCTTGTATAATATACAATATAAAAAACACAAAATACAATATTATTGCTTTGTGAAATGAAGACCGCTTGTTTATATGCAGTACCAGTCAAGTTTAGACAAAGTTGTTGGTGGTCTTAAAGACTCTACAGTGTTACACTGAACAGCTCCACCTGATGAGAGTCTGAACCAGTCCATATCCTGATCCACCACATCTACTCCTGATGTACACAGTATGGTACTCCTCCATATCTCCACCTCTAATATGTATTTAGTGGTGTAACTTTGATCTCTCTTTCTGCACAGTGTAAAAGCTCTAGCTCTCCTTTCAGGTTAGTGAATATTCATGATGGACCGACCAATAGAATCGCTCCAAACCTGCTTAGTAATAAACCTTGTTCTATCAGCTCCACTGCAGGGTAAGGAAGCTGCTCCATCCTCCTGTACAGCTCTACTCTGGAGGGTTTTAAGGTGGACTGTATAATTCCACGAGGGCTAGTCTATAATTCGGTGTCTTCAGTTTCATTCTGCAGGGAAGCTTTAAGATAAACGTGAGGAGAACCAGCCATGAGGAGCCAAACTTTTGACTGATGCTGTATATGGGTGAGAATATAGGTATCCATTACTTGATGGTCATTGCTCCTTGTTTTTCTTCACAGGTGTGATAAAGACTTGATGAATAAGTCGGGCCAAACTGCTCACGATATAGCCAAATTTTGGGGTCACAGACACATCGCCAGTTTGCTGGCTAGTGGTGGGGACGGCAGCCCTCATGGGATCCTACAAAGGGGAGGAGAGTTGGAGCATGAGAATTACTTCAATAGAGAGTACCTGGACAGGATGGGCGATAAACGGGCAGACTCAGCATGGCTTGCAGCTAAACAGGTTGCTTCGCAGACCGTGTTCCTTCTTTTTCACAACTTGGACCCTCTGGTCACGTCAGAGCCGGAAGAAAAGGACAATAGCCACCCGAAGTTGAAACTGTGCAGGCTCAGAAGTGACTCTGTGGATGAGCTGATCCGAAAGAGTGACACGGTAGTTGTTTTCCTGGGAGTTGAGAAGCAGGAACGCTCGCCTCATACAGTGCTGTCAGAGGAAGAGGATGGGCTCGTTGCTTGGTTTGCTCTGAATACTCAACACGATCCCACAGAAAGCCTTAAGCCCCCGGATTCCAACAGATTCTTCCTTAAGGGGAACATGGCAGGACTCCTGTCACTAAATGAAGATGAAGCAGGTGGGATTTCTGTTAAATGAATCTCTGACTATAGCTCTGAATAACACCGTGTTATTAAATATGCTTGCATTTTTACAAACCATGATCCGCATGGTAAAAAGGCTAATGGTATGCTAAGCTAACCGGACAAAAAAATGATTCACCTTGCGTGTTTAAGGTGGTAGTAACTTCAGGCTCCTGCAGAGGGCGCTGCACGAGGGCGATAGGGCTATAAATACATGTGGGGTTTGAGTGACAGGATCCAAAGATTGGGAAGAGGTGCTACAGTGCAGGGAATGTCTCGGTCCATGTGTGGAAAATGGCTCCAGAGCAGATGTTAATGATTGGCTAAAAGGAGGGACTGCATGTGGGCGTGGCCAAAGACCATAGTGTGAAGGAAGTAGCTGAATCTGCAGGTGTATGGAAGCAGCGTACGGTCATACGGGTCTACCAGCAGTGGTAAAATCCCAGTCTACAGGGAATTCTCCTCGGGAAATTGTGCGTAGGCCTATGCACTGCCCCCTAGTGTCTGTGTTCACTAGTGTGTGTATGTGGGTGTTTCACTACACGGATGGGTTAAATGCGTAATACAAATTCCTCTGTGTGTTAAAGCACAAATGGTACAAAATGGCTCATAACCTCTCCAGGAAAATTGGCCTCAGTGAAACTGTAAATTGTAATTGTCTTCTTACTTCGTTTGTGCAACTATTCAGAAATGTCTCCATTTTAAATTTCTTCAAATTAATTTAATACAGGTGTCCTTGCACAAGCCAGGTCTGTTCTTGCATGGCACAGCCGATATAGTTTTTGCCCAACATGTGGAGGCCAGACCAAAGTGGATGAAGGAGGTTACAAGAGAACCTGCTTGACGGACAGCTGCAAGAGTCATCAGGGCATCCACAATACATCCTATCCTAGAGTGGGCGAGTAACGTCCTTATGGCTTATGCTACCGATCAGCAATCTGGCGTGGTCAGTTGCAACATGACGTAACTGGTGCTA
This sequence comes from Prochilodus magdalenae, assembly GCA_024036415.1. Classification (NCBI taxonomy): domain Eukaryota; kingdom Metazoa; phylum Chordata; class Actinopteri; order Characiformes; family Prochilodontidae; genus Prochilodus; species Prochilodus magdalenae. Next base: position 65,367 of record JAMWET010005378.1, on the reverse strand, counting down.
CTGTTGTATTTCATTGTGCAGATCCAGTTGTGATCATGCTGGTCATCCATCCAGATGGAAATCAGTGCCTACTCGGGAGAAAGAAGATTTTTCCTCCAGGAATGTTCTCATGCCTTGCTGGATTCATTGAAGCAGGTAGATGAAATTTCCCACACATGAGTTTCGTAATAATGGATACGTAGCTGTTTTATCCACCGAGCAATTAGGTAAAGTGTGTGCTAGTACGTCTATATGCTGACGTTCGACCATAGAACTATATTGACATCCCAATTTTACTATTCATATGAATAGGGTTGCCACCCGTCCAATACGGGACGAGATTTGTTCCGTATTTCCGTAAATGTCCGATATACACGTCTGTCACACACACATGAATGATCACAATCTCTTTCAAACGTGTGATAAACACGTGTGTCACGATCAAATACGGGACACGATTTCGAACACGTCACTCACACATGACCACACCCCCCCGTCCTTTATTTTCATTTCTGAAAGGTGGCAACCCTACATTTGGATTTCTGAAAACGTTCACCCAGTTTGAAAATAAATAGCCTCAAATTAAAGCTGAAGCACTTTGATTGATGTCCACATGTTTATGGACCTGACTGTAGGGGGCGTCTTTTGAAACAGGTGAGACCATTGAGAATGCAGTTAGACGGGAGGTTCTGGAAGAGAGTGGTGTTACTGTCGGCCCTGTTCAGTACGTGTCCTGCCAGCCTTGGCCTATGCCCTCATCACTAATGATTGGATGCTTGTCAGTAGCAGTGTCTACAGACATCAAGGTGGATGAAAATGAAATTGAAGAGGCTCGCTGGTTCACAAGGCAACAGGTAAGACTGTTCAGTTGTTCGCCCGTTGTTTGCTATTAAAGCAGTGAGGTACATGAAGATGAAGGTTCATGTACCAGTCAGGAAGGAAGATAAAGGTGACCAGGATCAATAACTGATGATAAATTTAGACTGATATGATCAATATTTATTGAGCTACACATACAGAAGTCTGTCTCTCAGTATGGCGTCGGGCCGCCATGTTTGCTAACCCAACATCCCAGACGTCTCGGTATGGAGCTGTAGAGGTTCCTAATGGTGTCCTGTGATAATCCATCCCATGCAGTTAGAACATCCTCACACAGTTCCGGTAGAGGTGGAGTGACACCAGTGTGACGTGTGATGCGTGACACCAAATGGTTGACCTTGACCACAGTGATTTGTTGGTCGACTCCACCAAGACAAAAGTAGGACTCGTCACTTGGTGGTGCTGACGTGGTGTTAAGGGCAGCCATCGTAGTCCTGCGTGGTGCAGCCATCTGATGTTGGCACTCACAGGATGACTCAAAGGGCATCACTGCTTGCTTAATGTCTGCAATCTTGGCTGTTGGGTCAGTCAGGTACAGCGATAAGGCCCATCCCTGCTTGCGCCACATGCGCACAGAGAATGAAACATGAATCATTCGCATGTCTCAGGATGTCCAACCAACCCACCAAGTTTCATTCCTGTCGACTGATTCCTTCTGGGTGCAACTATTCGTCATCTGTCCTTTTGACTATGAGTATACAGCTCTGGAAATAAATAGGAGCCCACCCCAGTGTCTTCTTCAATCAGCATCTCCACATGTACAGCAGGTTCTTAGTGAGGAACCGAAGGTTGGGTTCTAGCTTTACTGACAGATACAGTGAGCGTCTGGTTCATAAGAACAAGGTCCAGCAGCAAACACACAGGACAACACAGCTACAGACTGGCAGAGGGCCAAACCCACTCTCTACTGACCGTGATGAGCGCCACCTCATTCCAATGTCCCTTACCCACCGTAAGATGACCTCGAGTGACCTACAGAGAGACTGGCGAGCGGTGGCTGGGGTGAAGCGCACAGCGAGCATGGTTCTAAAAACAGGCTTCTGGAGGTCATTAGTGATTTTCTAAATACACAGATCTAATACAATATCTGATCTGGAGTTTGGGAGACATGGTTCCAGTAGTGTAGAGAATCAAACAGAACTGAGGAATTCTGGTCCAACACAAACCCAGAACCTGTACATCTAGAGAGACTGATCAGTTACAGGTGGGCTCTGAAATTCTTCCAGAGCTGTATGTGTAGTAATGTTTATATATTGTTGTTTATTAAACCTGATCAAATCTAATAACATTTTCATGACTTGGTCTGTTCTGCAGGTCATAGATGCTATTGCAAAGAGCAAGCAGGCAGTTTTCACCATGGCTCCGAAACAAGCTATTGCGCATCATCTAGTGAAACACTGGATTCGCATTAACTCAAACCTTTGAGCTGAATTGTCATCAGTACGTATCAGAAACGTTTGGAAATACAAACAAGCACTGCCATGGAATATAATTCTTCTACATGTGTGCCTCATGTGCTTGAAAATGTAATGTATATTCAAAAAAGAGAACCTATTTTCACTCACCTCTGAATAATCGTGCAATGAATTCCATTATAGTGTATAACTGGAGGGCCTGAAACTGAAGTATGAACTGCACTACAGATTTGAGTTCACCTGTTAACTGACATGATTGGGCGGGGTTCACTGTGAATCATTTTCCATATGGTGTATGGTATTTATGAAATTGGGAGTGCCTTTGACCAACCAAAATATGCAGTGGGTGGGAAATTCAGGCTATACATGTTGATGTGTGACAGTCGTATCAGACCAATCCTGTTAGGATGTGGGTTGGACATGGAGCCAGAAGTGAATGTGTGCTTGTGTGTTACAAATGTATATTCATCATATCGTTGCTGTCCAATGAAAAACATCTCCATTTTTGTTGATTTTTACTTTTATGCCTCATTTGATCACGAGCTGCTGTTTACACTGTGAGGAAATTTCATGAAGAATGGACCAGCAGAAATGGCCCACAACCGCTTGGAAAGACGTCTGGTTCCATTGACTTCCATTCAAATTAAATTAGGTTTTGGCCTCTCCTGTAAAGTTGCTAGTTTGGGGATATCTGGTTTTCTTTGGACAGTGACGATATACAGGCATCATCTAACATTGATTTGAATTGGTCCATCCTCCAGTTCAAGTTTAATTGTAGTTTTCAATCAGGCAGCATCAAACAAACTGGGAGGTATGGACTTTGCAGGGACCTATGCATAATATACAAAAAATAGAACTGGTTTTAATTTCACTCGGTAGTAGACAAGTTTAGCAAAAACAGATTTTATTGTGATTTTTATTGATTGATGACTTTTTGTCACAGGGTGTGACAGTGGTCGATGTTTCTGATGTTATTCTGTACCAGTACAATATACATAACCATACAATGTAACATATACATACAATATACAACATACAGTATTTAAGAATCATGGGGAAATTACACAGGTCAAGCAAATTTCATTAATTTCATCATTTTCTTATGTTGGAAATCTTACAGAAAGACTATGATGTACACTATGCAGAGAGTTTATTTACCATATCTTAATAGGAAAAGCTATAATTGTAATTGTATAATGCAAAACATCATAAGCATTATGCATTTCTTTTAATAAAATGTTCTACAATGTCACACAGCGTCTGTTTTGATATATGGCAATAAAAAAAAATCATGTATTATTAACATGGACCTCTACACTGGAATACACTGAAGTAATATGCCTGTAGACATTAAAGCTGGAGATAAGATAAATATAAAGGTATAGTTATACGTTCAGGTAGCATTTAATAAATCAGATCTGATAATAAACTGTTATCTGTGGAAGCCCCTGCACTGTAAAAACCCCATTCAGTCATTCCATCTACCTGCCTCACCACCGCCCCCCGTGGACATCCCCTGCATGTGCATTAGTGATTGTGTGGAGTCCGTCATACGGCTAAGCTGTAGTGGTGAAGGAGCTAGCCGTGTTTATGTAATCTGTCTGCATCGTCGTTTGTTGTTGAAGAGCCTGGATACGGGCACTTTGGGTTTAGTTTCTAGCGAGGGGAAGCCAGCAGTGAGGGTGCATGTGGTTCTGTGGCATGTTTGGAGGCCCACGTTACAGTGTTCCATCTTCTGTTGCTCTCGTCTGGCTTTAAACGGGACGGTTTATAAAGAAGGTAATGAGTTTATTTGTAGTTATGAGAGATTCTTTGACCTCCATGATGCATGGACTGGTTAGGCTGTGCACATTCACCGTCAGGAAGGCCCAACAACGCCTCCGCTTTCTACGAAGGCTGAGGAGAGTCAACCTGCCACAGCAGCTCTTCTGCAATTTCTATAGATCCACCGTGGAGAGCATCCTGACCAGCTGCATCACTGTGTGGTCTGGTAGCGCCACCTCTGTTGAGCGCAAGGCCCTGCAAGGGGTGGTAAAGACTCTACAGCACATCACCGCATCTACCCTCCCACCCAGACAGGACATCTACGACAAGAGAGGTCTGAGGAGAGCAGTCATCATATCCTCAGACCCCACACACCACACCAGCCATCCCTGGTTTCAACATCTGCCCTCTGGATGAGGTCTCGGAACATCTGAGCCAGAACCACCAGGTTCAGGAACAGCTCTTGAATCGAATTGAATACATTTTTGGGGAATGGCTTAAAAGTGGTGGTGAGGGGTGAGGGGGGTGGTGAATTTTTGGAATCACTGCTTTCTATACAACCTCCCACTCCAGCCTTAACATCCATTTTGAAGTAACTATAGATAGTAAGTCAAATAAGAGCTTTTGGAGTTGATGCATTGATGTATCAACAATCTAAAGGATGTTATTACACAACGGGAAGCAAAAGGCAAAGAGTTAAGTGAAAGTACAGAGGTCAACCCTGTAATAACTGACTTGCCGTCTAAGCTGTTGCTAAAAAGCTTAAATGCCTGCACATCTACAGATGGTCACCGTCCGTGCTCCCGAGGCTGTAGCCATTCTCAACATAACCGAAGTTATCTGGAAGCAAAGGCAAATCAGCATACTCAGTAGGACTGGGTGGAGTCTGCGATTTCGCAACACCATCAGAATTTTCCCCGGCGCCGCTCTCAGGAAGGTACATCATATCTTCATCAACCATCTCTTTTTCTGTGAACTTTGGGTACTCCATTTGTATGAGAGCCTTTTCCACGAATTGATTGGCCAATGAGAAGTCCTCCAGTTTGAGCACTGCGTCTCTCTGTCAAAGAAATCCATATTTATGGAACACGACTTCACATGCTCATCATCTCTTCTCTGTTGACATGAAAATCAGTCTGGTCATACTTGACCGTGTCCCACACTGGTAGCGTTAATTCAGACTTAGTGGAAACTTAGGCTCAGATTTTAATCCCTTATTGATCCCACAGTGGGCAAATTTAGTTTTGGCATTTAACCCACCCACAAACACACTCACTAGGGGGCAGTGAGCACACTTACCCAGAGCAGTGGGCAGCCCTATCCACGGCGCCCGGGGAGCAGTTGGGGGTTAGGTGCCTTGCTCACGGGCACCTCAGTCGTTACTGTCAGTTCAGGGAATCGAACCGACAACCCTCCGGTCACAAGGCTGGTTCCCTAACCTCCAGGTCACGACTGCCCCCAACGTAAGCGGCCAGCACTTAATCGAAAGGAATTCCACCGCTTTAAGGGACACTTTTTACATCCCTTTCTTAATTTGTCCTTGGCATCACTACACTGTATTAACTCTTCATTAATTCCCTCTCTTTGGCTCTTTGAGAGGGGTGGGTATAGCGTGGCTGGTGTTTGGAATAGTGTATTGGGTAGAACCGCCACCTCCCATGCTAGACTAGGGTTGGCTCCCTTGCTTAGGCAAGCACCCGATGCTATACCAATGAGAGTCCCTGGGAGAGACTCCTCACACTACCTTCACCTACCTCTGTGAAAATCATCAAACTGTAAGTCAGTCTGGAGAAGACCATCTGCTGTAAACGTCAATCAGTGTCAATCAGTATCAATCAACAGGCTTACCTCATGGAGAGGATTTAGCAGCCAGCGTCCGATGAGACTATGGCCAGGGTTTGCTATGCTGGGGAAGAAGTAATCCTTGTAACTGTAATAGAGGAAATGTAAGAGCAGAGAATGTGAGATGGTGGATGTCTATGGGACTCTAACAACATGGGAATGTGGTATAGGTACAGGCTGGTTGGTGTGGCTCAGCGGATAACACCACTACCCACCAAGGAGCTACTACTGGGGTCGATTCCTGGTCTGGGTATCTATGCTGTGCTACACCAATAAGACTCCTTGCCAGACTCCCAACACCATGTAGTCCTACTGTAATATGAATAGCCTTGTAAGATGCTCTGGATAAGAGCATCAGCTAAATGCCAGAAATGAGAGCAGGAACTGGAAACATTGGGAACACCCAATGAGTAATTAATTTCTAGAGTAATTAAAGATATCTCATCGTTACTTTTAATAAACTTTCAGGAAAAACACATGGTACTTACACTGTTCTTGAGAGGACTGAGAGAATACCAAATCCAACCAGCATCAGCACCAATGGAATGGCAGCTTTTACAATGTCGTCATTTTCTGAACAAAAAGGAGAAAAAATTACAATTACAGTTACTGAAATGAAAAATCGTTTCCGCTGCTCATAAAGAAAACGCCTACTTACCAAAAAGAGGTGTGGTAAATTTAATATGTGCCTTGGAAAAATTGCCCAACTTGGTTTCTCCATAAATATGGACTGAGTACATGACGTTTGCCTCTAGGTTGTAGAATGAGTGTTGCTGCTGATATGGAAAAACTATTAACGCTGAAGGAAATAAACGATAAAACCAATTAAAACCTCCAAAACTTTGTTTAAAATTGAAATGAAAGAAATGTAACACGTGCTTACATATTGTTTCATCCGGCCCCTTTAAGGTAAGTTTGTACCGAAGAACGTTTGTGCTTGGGGCTTTTTCCTGCCACACCCATCGGACTGTCACTGAGGTTTTAGTCACGAACACACGTTGGAATTCGACGATGTCTAAAAGAGCTAAAAGAGGCCATGGCACGGTTAGACAGCTCTGAGGATGTGAGGATGGTTTATATGGAATATTCAGCTTTACTTACTGCCACTCTGTGAGCTAGCCTGGATTGACTGTGGGGGGCCGCAGAATCTCTCATTAAGGGGATACACGTTGATAGTGTAGGTCTGTAGTTGGCTGATATTACCTGGGTTGGGGGGAGAATTGGTACACTGATGAATAACGGGGGTGTACTGATTAGACATCTTTTTTTTTTGCATTTTTTTGTTTTTTTACCAAACATGTAGTAAGTACTACAGGTGGGGTTGGTTGTAACAGGTGGATGGGCTAACTATATCAGTCACAACCAGTTTAATACATTAATATAATATACAAATAAATCAATATACTGTCCTATTATAATACCAGACAAGCATTCCAATGTTAAGCTACATCATATCTTTTCATCATAAGCTCACCAGACAAATGCTAAGTCACCTTGTGTGTTTAAGGTGGTAGTAACTTCATGATCCTGCAGATGGCGCTGCACGAGGATGATGAAGCTATATATACCTGTGGGGTGTGAGTGACGGGATCCATAGATTGGGAAGAGGTGCTACAGTGCAGGGAATGTCTCGTTCCATGTGTGGAAAACACTCCAGAGCAGATGTTAATGATTGGCTAAAAGGAGGGACTGGATGTGGGCGTGGCCAAAGACCATAGTGTGAAGGAAGTAGCTGAATCTGCAGGTGTATGGAAGCAGCGTACGGTCATACGGGTCTACCAGCAGTGGATAAAATCCCAGTCTACAGGGAATTCTCCTCGGAATTGTGCCAGGGAAGGCATCCACCAAATCTGAACCTACTGTGCAATGGTTTGACGTAAGGGTGTCTGAACACTGATGTGGCTACATCCAGAAACTTGTCCAGTCCATGCCCGATCCAGTCACAGCTGTTATTGGTGCTCGTGGAGGAGCTACAGCGTGTACAGGGGTTTTTGTTGAGTGAGCTTATTAGCCCATGTCACTCAAAGTCTAACAGGCATCCTACTAAAGGTAATAAATAAATAAATAAATAAATATATTTACCTGCTAGAACAGTCGAAAATGTGGTACCATTAACTCTTTTCCACTTTGAGGCAGCATCACCAAAAGAGAACCACTCAATGGCAAACTCACTAACTCCAACAGCGGCCTTCTCAGTCTCCCATCGAATCCTCAGTGAATCTGCTTCGGTGCTGGCCCAGAGTCCCTGGACTCCAGGCAAGCCTTTGTGGACACCATTAAAAGAATGACCTCCATATGAATATAGAATCCATTGTGATGAATATACTTGAGATATTTCTCATGACGCTTTCTAAGTTTTAATAAATCGTGTAAACAACGGGCCAGATTCTCATTCCTACATGAAGTAACCAAGCCAGAGTCCAGTTTCCCAAAAAACAATCTGGTTTGAAGAAGTGTTCACTGTGAAGCTCGCTCTACCATTTTCCCTTTTTGTGCAAGATGCTTTTGGGAAACCCAGCTCATAACAACAACCTGAACACATCTTGGCACTAGCTTGGTTTAGTGGATTCCATTAGGCAAGTAAATGTCCAAAAACCTAAATGAATATATATATTATTATTATAGATATGATTATATGTATTATTATATATACATATTTATATGTCACCATGTGGAGATTACAACTGAGACATAGTAACACAGCAAAATATCTAGTTTCCTCACAGGCAGATAAACCTGACATGTGAACTGCGTATTGCACAATCAGGAAAAGACTGCAAGTGGTGTGATGCTTCAGTGACAGTTTAAAGATGTTATCCAGATTTTATCTCTTGCCTAGAGTGTTCAGGCAAAAACAACGAGAATCAAAATGGGAAATGGTCAACTTACACGCATGCACCGCAGTGCTGACTGTAAAGTGACGAACAGGAGATGACCCTGCACGGTTACGGGCCAGCAGGGTTATGTTGTAGTCTCCTAGAGCCAGCTCGAACTCGACCTTCAGGTTAGTGATAGTTTTCGTGTTCCGGGTTGGCTGCTTGGTTGATGTATAGGTCACCTCATATTCATAAATGACCTCTTGAGTATCACATATGCTTAACGGCTAATGAACAAAAGGGAAAATATTAATACAGTAACTTTAAAAAACACAAATAGCACAAATAGCTGCACCCAGAGGGAATCAACCGACAGGAATGAAACTTGGAAGGTCTGCTTGGCAGGGTAGCATACTGACATGTCCCTATCAGCAGGCTACATCAATACCATGCAAATGTTCACAAAAACTTATCAGGCTAGCTAACGGACCTGTTCATCAAGTGTTCTGTGCTGATGATGATGTGAAGGCAGGTAATGAATGCAGCTTCTTTTAAAGATGGGGACTGAGAGACACTAGAGTCTCTTCACCTAAAGATTAAAGAGTCCTGTTCCAGAAATGATAATTGCTTAGTTCATCAAAAACCATGCTATGTTACTCTCCATAGTTCAGTACATCTGAAGGTACATACTTTAGTACGGTACTCTCCATACTTACATCTGGGTCGTACTTTAGTACTGCTACTCTCCATACTTAAGTACATCTGAAGGTACATACTTTAGATGTGAGTAGTACATCTGCGGTCAGTGTTACATACTAAGTGAAAGGTGTACTTTAGCTTTACTCTCCATACTTAAAGATCAGGTGGTACTGAGAGTTACATACTACAGAAGTCTCCTCACTTTACACTGTTAGTCCTGTTAAGTACCTGTAATACATACTTTAGAGCCGTATACTTAAGTACATCTGAAGGTAAATAAGCTCCTGTTACTCTCCATACTTAAGTACATCTGAAGGTACATACTTTAGTACTGTTACTCTCCATACTTAAGTACATCTGAAGGTACATACTTTAGTACTGTTACTCTCCATACTTAAGTACATCTGAAGGTACATACTTTAGTACTGGTACTCTCCATACTTAAGTACATCTGAAGGTAAATACTTTAGTACGGTTACTCCTTAGTACATCTGAAGGTACTAAATTTAGTACGAATACTTAAGTCATCTGAAGAATACTTTAGAGAAGTATACTACAAACTTCTAGGGAATCTAGGGAATCTCTACTTTAACTGAAGTACATGGTTTATATACTTGTCCACCGCTGGACGTAAATAAGGACGGGCACCACTGGCAGACGGCTGAAGGACGCAGGACTACATTCACGCAGACCATTACGTCAACTGTCCTTAACACCACGTCACTGTCACCAAAGACGGCAATGGCGTCATGCCAGACCGTGATGGAGTGACTCAGTGACTCTGCTTTGGTCTTGGTGGAGACGCCCAACGAATCCGTGTGTGGAGGCACCGTGGTCAGCACCAAGATGAACGGTTTGTTGTCACACGTCCAGAAGACCTGGTGTCCCTCCACCTCCACCCCTACCGCACCATCTGCAGGAACTGTGTGAGGATGTTCAAGCTGCATGGGACGGATTATCACAGGACTCCATTAGGAACCTCTACAGCTCCATACCGAGACGTCTGGCGTGTTGGGTTAGCAAACACGGCGGCCTGACGCCATACTGAGAGACAGACTTCTGTATGTGTAGCTCAATAAATATTGATCATATCAGTCTAAATTTATCATCAGTTATTGATCCTGGTCACCTTCATCCTCCTTTCCAACAGCACCGCAATCCCACACCTCCTTCTGGGTGCAGCTGTTCTTTTGAGGATGAGTGTAACATGAACTTACCGCCCATACAAGTAGGAGCTTTGCAGTCATGGAGGTATAGTTCAGTGACCTAACACAGTAACTGACATTAGGTGGTGCAGGTGGGACTGAAAATAGAAAAGATGGTACTTAGATATTGACTATCCAGAACAGTCATATTAGATCCTACGGTCCACAGCTTGCTCTGCTTACCTTGCATCAATGTCATTGCCTTAAATTCTGCACTCCAGTCAGTCTGGAGTCCAAATTCCCCAGTGCAGGCAACAGCCAGGCTGTACTGGCAAAAAGGGTGCAGACCCTCGATAACATGGAAGTTTCCAGAATCTTCCTCCTTGAGGATAGTGGTGTGGGATATATGCGTAAAGTGCATGTTGAACAGGCATCGTTGAATTCAATCACTGCGGTTATACTGTTTACAGACTGGCTAGCTGATTTCCAAGAAACTGCAGCCTAGATTAGAATCTGCACATGAAGCGTGTAACTTTCACGCCAGCAGAGACAGTCCCATGATGAGAAATTCCACCCAACATGCCAATCACTTTATTAAACTTTCATCTTTTCATTACATGAATCCGTACCTTCATCCATTCGTCCATGGTGGACTGTTTGTATCGTACAAGACAATTTTTGCTATCCCATTGTTTCCTCCACGTCCACGTTACGTTCAGTGAAGTCTCTGTTGCATACACCGATGAGATCTCAGGACTGGGAAATTCGACTACAACACAAACCCATTCAAAATATTTCATATTATTCCTATTATATTCATATCATTTAACACAAATAACTTTATACATGCATTTCTCACAGAAAGAGACATTGATCAATCATTCTCAACTTACCAATGTCTTCAATTTTAACATGGTGGGCTTCTGAAAATCTTTCGATGTTGGTGAGGTGGTCCTTTGACTTAATGATTACGTTAAACTCAGACACTAGGTTGATAATGGAAGGGCAGTCTTCGATTTCCTCAGTTCTGAAATACAGACAGCAGAACATGTCTAACAGCGTGTTGGCACTTATTTTAATACAAAGTCATTACCGAGTCTAATACCAGCATAATCATTTGGAATGAGAATATTTGGATTGGTTGAAGTGGGTTTTGGTTATGTACCCCACTTGTGCTTGAACTGGTGTTCACTTCAGATGTCGGTTTAAAAGACTAGCGAGAGAGAGTGAGAGAGAGAGAGAGAGTGAGAGAGAGTGAGAGAGAGAGAGAGAGAGAGAAAAGAAAGAAAAAGAATGAGAGAGAGAGAGAAAATGAAAAAGAGAGAGAAAGAGAGATAGAGAAAAAAGAGAGAGAGCGAGAGAGAGAGAGAGAGAGAGAGAGAGAGAGAATGAGAGAGAGAGAGAGAGACAAAAAGAGACAGAGAGAGAGAGAGACAAAGAGAGACAGAGAGAGAGAGAGAGTGAGAGAGAGAAAGAGAGAGAATGAGAGAAAGAGAATGAGAGAGAGAGAGAGTGAGAGAGATAGAGAGAGAGAGAGAGAGACCGAGAGACAGAGAGAGAGAGAAAGAATGAAAGAGAGAGAGAGAGAGAAAGAGAGAGAATGAGAGAGAGAGAGAGAGAGAGAGAGAGAGAGAGAGAGTGAGAGAGACAGAGAGAGAATGACAGAGAGAGAGAATGAGAATGAGAGAGAGAGAGAGAGAGAGAATAACAGAGAGAGAGAATGAGAGAGAGAGAGAGAGAGAGAGTGAGAGAGAGAGAGAGAATAACAGAGAGAGAGAGAGAGAATAACAGAGAGAGAGAATGAGAATGAGAGAGAGAGAGAGTGAGAGTGAGAGAGAGGGAGAGAATAACAGAGAGAGAGAATGAGAATGAGAGAGAGAGAGAGAGAGAGAGTGAGAGTGAGAGAGAGGGAGAGAATAACAGAGAGAGAGAATGAGAATGAGAGAGAGAGAGAGAGTGAGAGTGAGAGTGAGAGCGAGAGAGAGAGAGAATGAGAATGTGAGAGAGAGAGAGAGAGAGAGAGAGAGAGAGAGAGAGAGAGACAGAGAAAGAGAGAGAGAGAGAGACTTACCTAGACTTACCTAGTGAAAATGAAGGAATGTGTGGCCTGGCTTCCGACATCCTTTAAATAAGCCCATTTGCAGCGGAGAGATTTCTCATAAAAATGATAACGGCATGACGAGATGGAAAACCCGCCTGGCGTGGAGAGAAAACACAAAGGGCATGAGCACCGCAGCTGGACATACGGAAACAGACATAAAACAGGCTCGGGAAATAACTGGATCCGGAACCAGTCATGAGACAAGACATTCACCCATCCCATGTGCTTCGGGAACAGAGCCGCAGTCCTGAGTATCCAGAACACAGACGGTCTTCTGGCTCTCACATGGCTTCAGATCTTCACCCGTCACCGTAAACTCTATTAACAACAACCAAAACAGATCAACAAGTATAAGAGAGTATCAGCAGCATGATTTATTATCCTATTATTAATATTAATTGGCCTGAAACATGCGGTATTTCGGTCCCTAAAGAGAGAATCACCCGACCACTTTCTCACGTCAGCAACATCAACAAGATACGACTAGGATTGGTCTATGTATGTGTCACCCTCGCTAAAGCTCTTTCAGAGTCAGAGTCCATGTCCAGCCATGGTGGGAGGAAAGGCTCTTTATTACACTGGACTGAGAAAGATCCACAGCGCCTGACCAGAAGCCTCAACAAACACAAAAGGCATAAAGGTCAAACTCGTGGTCGTGATCGAGTGTGTGTCAGTCCTTTAAACTCTTTTGACCTTCACCAGACAGAAAACGAGCCCCTCTGTGACAGAAACGTACCTAAGCCCCTGTAACACCTCCACCAGCACCAGCAACACGGGGGACTGGATTGGGCACGTACTGGACAGGTTTCTGGATGTAGCCACATCAGTGCTCAGACACTCTTACATTAAAGAGTTGGTCAGTTGGTCCAGATTTGGTGGACGCCTTCCCAGGTAGATCCCACAGATTTCCAAGAGGATTCACATCTGCGGGCCAGTCCAGATGTGCGAAGGCTCCTGCATGTTGCAGCCCAGTGAGCACGAAATGTTAGATGTTGGATACCAGGATAGGAATGTCATGTTCCTATGTCGGATAAACTTAGTTTGTTTGTTTTTCCCCTATTGACTTATCATCACTGTCCAAAGAAAAACAGGTATCTCCAAACGGCAATTTTACAGGAGAGGCCAAAAACCTCATTTCACTTGAATGGAAGTCAATGGAACCAGACGTCTTTCCAAGCAGCTTTGGGCCATTTCTGTTTGTCTGTTCTTCATGAAGTTTCCACACAGTGTAAACAGCAGCTCATGTGATCATATGAGGCATAAAGGTAAAAATCAGCAAAAATGGAAATATTTATTTATTTTTTTAATCTTATCTTCTTTCAACCTCCCTTCAACCGCATTCTGGAACCAGAGCTTAGTAAACTAACATCATATCCAGAGTGGTCTCTCTTCAACATGAGCAAAAGACAACACCTGGGTGTCCAGCATCTCAGTGTAGGCACCATGGCCCAGATTTACTGTCACCCAAACCAAAGAACCCATTACCACCTAACTACAACACCCCCAGAACATCACAGAGGGGGCTCATTTTCAGTCACGGGGAGCTTATAGAGAGACTCACTGACACAGAGAGAGTGTAGGGGAATAAGGAGGCACTTACCTCCAGGGGAGTATCTCCCTGGTTGGGTTACATGGTATTGGAGCGTATGCCTATCTGTGTGCGACAAACATGCACGAGCTGATTTGGGTTTGGTTCATGGTTGCATCAGAATCAAATAAGACGTTTCTGCAGTTACAGTGCTGCACTACTCACACTGGCTTAGGCAGACCAAACAGGAAAGGAGGCAGAAGGAGCGTCTACTGGTCATACTCTCCTTTAGAACTTGGCTTCGAAGATGAACTCCTTGTTCTACTGGTCAGGATAGCACATGTTTACTGGCACATGTAAACAGGCAGTGCAGAACAAGTACAGCTTCTTCGGCATATCTATGCATGCTGCGAAATTCACATCATCATTCACCTATTTATGAAGAAATATTAATAAAGTTTGACCTTTTTGGTCTCAGAGTGATGAAGAGAAACTGGTTCATGCGTTTGTCAAGCAGAATTGATTACTAATTAGTAATGCTCTTCTTACTGGGGTTCCCAAGAGAACCGTTGATCCCCTGCAGCTTGTGCAGAACGTAGCAGCTCGGATCCTGACAGACACCAAACACAGAGCCCATATCTCTCCTGTTCTAAAGAGCTGCACTGGCTGCCGGTATCTATTAGAGTAGAGTTTAAAGTTCTGCTGCTGGACTATAAGGCTCTGAATAATCTAGCACCTGCTCACATCACAGAACGTCTCTCGGTTTATGTTCCAGCTCGTGATCTTAGAGCTACAGATGCTGGGCTTCTGCTAATACCGTCTGTATTTATAAGGAACATGGAGAAACTCTTTCAGGTATTACGGTTCTGAACTGTGGAGCTCAGTTCCAGCTTCTATTAGACCATTGAGCTCAGTTCTCACTCCAATACACACCTACACAGATATCTCTTTAACTCAGCGCTCAGTTAAAACTACATTAACATGGTATTTAAATATATGTAGGTGTATATGTATATGTATATGTATATGTATATGTATGTGTATGTGTATGTGTACGTGTATGTGTATATGTATGTGTATATGTATGTGTATGTGTATGTGTATGTGTATGTGTATGTGTACGTGTATGTGTATATGTATAATTACATATATGTATATGTATATATGTGTGTATATAGTAGTAGTAGTATTCCTTCCCATTACTGATCTGTCAACTGTCTGTAAAGCACTCTGAGCTGTCAACGGTCTGAAATATGCTCTATAAATAAACATTATTATTATTATTAGACATTGTTATTATAAAGGTGACCTATATAGACATGCAGTAGCTTAAACACTTCAAAGCAATGAGTAAAGCAAGAAGCAAAAAAGGACTTGCCTTAAGAGGTCATCACCACTGCGCCCGGCTTGTGGCACTGTCAGGAAGAGACCAACATCTGTAATGAGCCAGTTGTTGCCGCGGCGCTTGCATCATGCTTCTGTGGTTAACTGTTAGAGAGTTACTCAATCACAATGAATCATATTTTCCGAGGAAGGTCAGCAACGTGACACTGTACTCAGTAGGTGTTTCTGATAAAGTAATTAATGAATTAATAAGGGTAACACTTTCTATGATGCATCTAGCCATAAGGCATAGCCATAAGCCTTTATAATGCTTTATAATACCAGACACACGCGTTGTGACTCAGCACTGATGTTCATTATCACACACATAAAGTGTTTTGGCATGAAAGTATAAGGCTTCATAAAAGTGACAGTGCTGTGATGTATATATCTTGCCTGTTATTAACACGATCATAAAGCTTATTAACTAGTTACTAATGTTCTTATGAATTACATAATGGTTTATAAAGATCACCAGTGATACCGCCACTCGCATAATCTCTGATGTCCCTCAGTGTCTAAAAAAGATGTAGGTGCACATAACATGTAATGAACACTTATAAGCTCTCTTTGCAGACTTTAGTTGAGGTGATGCTGTTAACTATTATGAATTAATGCTGTATGTGAGTGAGTGTATTAAGCCGTATGATATAGGTCCCAACAACAATGTTGCACCAGGTTATGTGTGTGATTATGAACATTTATGTACAGTTATACAGGCTTATGTCATGCTCTATAGAACATAAGGAATGCTTTACAGATCTTGATCAGTGAACTTATAATGCATTATGGATACCCGATTCATAAAAAGTGGTACCATCATCAGTACATAGTAGTCTTTATTAAAACGCACATACAGTGATATGCATGTCAGTTGTTTCACAACTTCAAAAAATCCATAATAATAATAATAATAATAATAATTATTATTATTATTATTATTATTATTAATAATAATAATAATAAATATTATTATTATTATACAAAGCTTTTAAATGTTGATTTCACAGGTTTAAGGAAAAACATTATTCAACACTGGTCCAGTGTGAAGAAGTAAGTGCCCCCTTAGTTTATTTAATCAACCAGTTAACCAAATTTAGTTGATAATTGGGTCCACATTTAACTAAAGACACCCAGGTTGGATTACTGCCAGCTCTGTCCAACTGCCTGTACCCTCAGTATGTAGGTGACTGCCGGATTATCAGTCTCTGTGTAGCACATGACGGTGAAATATCTTTACAGTATATGTGGAATATCACTCAGTAACCATGCAATATATATATATCTGTACCACTACAATGTAAATCTGTGTAGTTTTTTGTTGTATTTTATTGTATTTTTAACCAAACCATAGAGATGTATTTATTTCCCATAATTTCTTGCTCTGTATTCTGTAGCCCTGCACTTTAGTCTAGCTCCTGTTCTGTATCTGTTCTGCTGCTATTCCTCTTCGGCTGTAACAATGCACATTTCCCCATGTGGGATAATAAAAGCTCATCACCCCAGCCGTCCATTGCTTTGCATGACGACGTCATGACGAGTGGGCCTATAAGAATTCTCAAACTCACTATATATAAAAACCTCTTTACATGAACCTTCATTCAGAGTTAAGGATCTTTATGTTCCTTCTGTAAAGTTACTAAACTGGAAATGCATGTTTGTGTACGGGCACGTCTTCTCTCGCTACACCTCTAGCATCTTCCCCTCCGATTACTACTGAAGCTTCTCTGCTTTGGACTTTTCCAAACGCAGATTCTGCTCGAGCTGCCGAGCATGGTCTGAGTCTACAGAGAGAGAAACAGAGGAGGGGGGGTGGAGAGAAAAAGGTCAGAGAGAGAGAGAGAGAGAGAGAGAGAGAGAGAGAGAGAGAGAGATAGGAAAGAGAGAGAGAGAGATAGAGAGAGAAAGATAGGAAAGAGAGAGAGATATAGAGAGAAAGATAGGAAAGAGAGAGAGAGACTTATTCATCATAATTTTTAGTTTTATATTTATTCAGTTCTACAATGTATGCGTCAATGCTGAATTTTATGTTTTGGGTGACATTGTATTTAATACAGTCAAGCCAATATAGCTTAATTGAATTGACAAAGAGAGAGAGAGAGAGAGAGAGAAAGAGAAAGAGAGAAAGAGAGAGAGAGAGACAGAGAGAGACAGAGAGAAAGAGAAAGAGAGAGAGAGAGAGACAGAGAGAGAGAGAAAGAGAAAGAGAGAGAGAGAGAGAGAAAGAGAGAAAGAGAAAGAGAGAGAGAGAGAGAAAGAGAAAAAGAGAGAGAGAGAGAAAGAGAAAGAGAGAGAGAGAGAGAGAGAGGAAGGGGAAGAAAAACAGATCACAGGAACAACAGACAGACACAACCAGTCGCTGCTTTAATTTTATGAAAAGACTGTCATGAAAGAAACTTATTTTCACTTCACAGAAGTCAAAAGAGAGGAAACTACAAGACGAGAAAGTACAAAGTAAGCCAGTAGCCCACGTAACCATGGCAATATGTGAGTCTAACATGAAAATCTCGCTTTAGACTTGGACTGGAGTTACGGGGCTAACGCAGCTAACATGTACCCCAATTAGAACCATACAAATGGAACCTTAACCAGATTTGCTCATGTGGTTTTTGACAGTACGGGATAAAAATGTGCTGGATATCTTTAAATATAAAGTAGGTGACCACACAAATCATTACATCAACAAGCCCTTCAAAGACAAAACCTCAAATTAGTAAATTGAACGTACACACAAGCACCTGTAAGTCATATATGACTATACACTATAACAGCACAGTGTACGTGTAATGCCGCCACCCGTAGTCGCGTCCATATGATCAAACCCTGCTTAATAAACAGTCACACGTTTTCTATTCTAGGTCTCGGCCTTTCTGAGTCATTGTGTGTTCAGGACCTGAGTGTCAGTTCTCTTTCCATCCAACCATTTTAATGCTGCAAGTAAGAGTATCTTTTTCACATTTGTAATCGCAGACTAAGCTAATCCCTGGTACTCAATCAGGATTATGTTGTTTATGGATATTTATTACAGCCCAGCGGAGGGTCATCTCATTTCACGTTCCTTTAAAACGTATCCTTCTAAGTAAAGTCAGGTGCTTTGGGATTCGTTGGGAATAAACACCTAAATCAGAAGTGTCAGCGTAGACCTATAATAAGGCAGACCCCCTACCTTAACACTTCGGATACGACTAGTCAGCTGTTCGTCAAGCCCCTCCAAACTGTGCCATGCTATTTGCCTCAAAGACGCACCACCCCTCATCTATGCTCTAGGGGCTCTAGTATATTCAGCTAAGTATCCATGTAAGTAGATACCATAAGCCCTGGTGACACCAGTGCAGTCTGTGGAGTGGTGTGCAGGACTGGTCATCTTATGTATTCGCTTTCATTACTGGGATGTAAAGAAATACACGTCTAACACTGACCGTTCAACCCATAATTGGATTTTGTCATTTGTACAAACCTAGGGACACAGAAAACCAGATACAACAATGCCTGTATTATTTCATCGCATGCTTTTTCAATTAAGTATAGCATTTCATGGCAATAGGAACACCAAAGCTGTTGCTGACAAATCACGGACAAATAAATGACAAATCCGCCTTAGCACTTCCATGCACAGATTCACAGATTTAATTTGGATGTTCTTTGTGTTTGCTAGTGAGTGGTCCTGACATCCAACACCCTTTTCTGAAAACTTTATTAACGACATATAGTAGACAGCCCATCATGGCTCACTACCATCGATAACTCCAATAAGGTTAAAACAATAACTGCCCAAGCCTACAATTTAAATATGTTCCCTAGTTTATGGACTGCTAAAGTGATCTCTCCCGAGAGCTGTAATTTGTGCCTAAGGAAATTACCAATGAATTCACAGTGGAGTATGTCACAGTACACCCATATCTGGGGCAAGTTCCTCTGAAAATTGGCATTACATGTCGGAAGCCTGGAGTGCATAATTGCATGGTTGAGCTTTGTCCAAACCTCTTCGACACTCTGCGGTGCACAGTTCAGCTCACAAATAATCCATTTTCCTCTCTGGTGGAGGTGAAGTCTATATGTCTCAATAGTCTTGTGGAACTGTCTGGAGAAAGACCCTGCGCTCTCATGGTTTTTCCTTTTATGTGAAAAGACACTCCATGACCTTCTAAACGTCTTTGATGCATTCTCAGCTTGGCCAGGTCGCCCTTCATCAACTGCTTCTGGACTTGCTACCAGTTTCCTCTTATAGACCTCTTCAGATTGCTCTTGATCACCTGGATAATGACTTCTGTAAGACTGGAACTCTGATCTCTGCGGGCAGCATCTGAAACTTTCCAACAGCTTTGATGAAATCACTGGAGGAGCCTTTTCAGGTCTGATTGGCAAAGATCTGTCCGCGCCTGAAGGAAACCAAGGTGTGAATGCTGGTAAAACACGGGTCGGAAAGTCCTCCAATGCCCTCTGTGTTATAAACACCACATCGTCCAGGTTATGTTGGTCGTTCTTGTAATGCAAGCACACATCCATCCATCCATCCAGTCAGGTAGAGAGCTCCCTGTCAATCTTGAAGTTCCTGATTTCAGTGACAACAAAAAAACAAGCTTCTGTTTATTTATTGATTGATTGATGAAAAAGTACATAACATTACACAAGTACATAATTATGAAACAATTAAACAAAAATTGCCAGAAACGTACATTAACATGGAAACACAGGTGCTTTGTTTACTAGTTAAGAGACTCAGCTAGCTAGCTAGCCAGCTAGCATCGCTATGTTATGAGAAAAAGAGGAGAAACTTTAACTACCGCAGTTCAACAATAATAAGAAAATAGTTATAGATGATGAAAGTCTACATGATGAAAACCTTACGCCTTACCCTAAATCCCAGAAAGAGTATATATTTAATCATATTTTATCAGGTTCAGCGTCTGAGCTGTAAAGTCGCTTGCCTTTCTGCGCATGCCCGGTAGGACGTGAGCGGAGCTGGGAGAGTAAAGGGGGAATCCACCAGTTTTCCGAAATTTCTGCAGTGAGCTGTAAACAAAGTCATTCGTGTTTTAACGCGAAAAGTGCCATTCTATAGAACATGACATCATTACTACTTTTACTGTGGTGGTGAAATAATGAGTTGCAATGCTTACAGTGCAAATATAATGATTTTTTTTAATATGTAAAACTTGTAGTAAATTTGAATTTCCCTCTGGGATCAATGAAGTATCTATCTATCTATCTATCTATCTATCTATCTATCTATCTATCTATCTACACGTGTCTTCTAAGTTTATATGTAATGTTAATAATGGTAAAATATTAATAGTAATGGTAATATTATATATATATATTCTTTTGGGAAAACAAATAAGTGTAAAATAAGTCATTCGAAGCTTAAAGTTGAAATAATAAATAAAATCTATTACCTTCTCAAATAAATAAATACATTTAAACAAATAAATAACTAAATACATGTAAAAACACAAGATATGCACGTCAATATATTATTTAACAGATGATTGTAAACGTGTTCTGCCCTCTGGCTACTACTACTACTACTGTTATTATTAATATTGTTATGTTTTATATGGAAGCATATTTATAGATTATCTGCCACTCAAAGAAAAAGAAGCCGAACAGTATCTCATAACCACGACCTAACATCTCGTAATTATGACTTAGATTAATTCATAATAATAAAATACTGTATGGCCTTACTCTTTATTTATTTATTTACTTGTTATTACTATACCTTTTTTCCCTTTAAGCTAATAAAGATGAAGGTAAATGGGAAGAGACTGCTGTGTAAGTGATTTTGTATATCCTCCGCTCCAGCAGGTGGCGATGTGGCGCAGACGCGACAGGATTCGACTGCCTGAAGAAGTGAAATGTAAGCGTTTCATTCAACACAGCGTCCAGTATTAAAGCAATCGTTTAATTTCAGAAAGGTACACGTTGGAAGATGGCTTATTTATCGACGAACCCCGCTGATAAAGAGAGGTAAGTGACTTTATCGAGGCTGCATTGTCCTAACAGGCCTCCTCACCGTGACTGCTGGGCACGCATACTAAGCAAACGTGTACAATCGCTGAACCTATCAGTTCCCCACAACTCGAGAATCCGAGGAGTGATAATTGACCGTTTCATAAATATAGTCATTAAATACAATATAGATTAGTTTAGAAATCCAGATTATTGGTTCCTCCGTGTGGTTTGTGCTCCAGGATGTCTCCTGCACTGATCTTCACAGTGGCCTGTTTCTGCTTCTTGTGAAAACAGTTAAAGGGGATTGATTGGTCTCCATCCAGTGCCAGTTTAACATGCACATGAAATGATCTCTACGCATCCAGTTACTGGATGTATGCGTCTGTATTCAGTCTTCTTGGTGTGGTGCTTATCAGACATTCCCATATAGCTGCTAATGGTCTAGATCTGTAATGAAGTCACTGAAGACTGAAGTCAACAAATTTAGGGAAAAGCTTCTAAAAGCCTAAACCAGGACCTCAAGAGGGAAACCCTTCCTTTTTTGGCTAATACCAGATCGTAATATTAAATTAGATTTAGACTTAGAAATATACAAGCAGGGTTAACACTCAGACCACAACAGACCGAACTGTGAGAGAACCAGTATTAAAAAAGATCTGGCATACTGTTGTGTTACCTGTATACTGGACGTTAGATCAGAAAATAGGAGGTAAAGGATGCCATATAGGAAGATTATAGTGCATTTAGCTGACACTCTAATCCAGAGGGACCTACCGTGTTAATTGTATTAAAGATTGGTACCAGTGTAGTGTTAATAGTCTTGCCCAAGGACTCTTATTGGTGTGGTACAGCATAGTTACCCAAACTGGGAATCAACCCCCTGTCTCCCACATGGTGTGGTAGCTCCCTGGCAGGTAGGGGTGTTAGCCGTTGCACCACACCAACCAGATAGTGTATAGAAAAGTAGGATTAGATGTTCCGGGAACAGGAGTTTTGCCAGCCTATTTGTCTTTATGACTTCATCTTGCTTATTCATTGCTGTTTGGTCTGATCATACCTTCCCTGAATTTCTTCCAGGTTCTTGTGTATATATCCAGCTTACATAAACAGTAAAAAGACGTTAGCAGAAGGCCGAAGAATACCGAGTGAAAAGGTGAGTGTGGTGCCCCCAACCACAGGAGGTTAATTTCTAATTAATAGATCCATAAACTCTATTCCTTCATTCGTTTGTTTTTCTCCTTTGCCTAGGCGGTGGAGAACCCTTCGTGTGCTGAAATCCGAGATGTTCTAACTGCTGCAGGAATGAATGTCTATGTTGAGGTACTGATGTTGCAGTCCTGTGTGCACTGCAAACCACTAACTCTCTTGTTCCTGTTTTGGAGCCCATATTCTGTCAAACACCAACACACTTACGTTAACATAGGTCACTGTAGTAGGTATGCTATGACTTGCCTTGGCTTGTAACTGCACTCATCAGATAGGTACAGATTGTAGTCCATCTGTTTCTCCCTTTGTCAATGCATCAACTCAATGCTTGCTCATAATCTCTCTGGGCTTTTTGTGATTCAAACATGCAGCCTGTGAACAGTATTTTACCAGAATGTGTCCTCATGGTTGCATTAAAATTCCCAATAAATAGGATATGGGCATCTCCATGTGTACAGGAGGTTCTCAGTGAGGAACAGAAGGTTGGGTTCTAGCTTTACTGGCAGATACAGTGAGTGTCTGGTTCATAAGAACAAGGTCCAGCAGCAAACACACAGGACAACACAGCTACAGACTGGCAGAGGGCCAAGCCCACTCTCTACTGACCGTGATGAGCACCACCTCATTCCAATGTCCCTTACCCACCGTAAGATGACCTCGAGTGACCTACAGAGAGACTGGCGAGCGGTGGCTGGGGTGAAACGCACAGCGAGCATGGTTCTAAAAACAGGCTTCTGGAGGTCATTAGTGATTTTCTAAATAAACAGATCTGATCACTGTAGATCAGATCACTGTGCGGGTCCTGATTACTAATGAATGGGTATAAGAGAAGCTATCAGAGAAACAGCTGGGCTACAGTCTGTAACTGTAGGACTACAGAATGCACCTACATGTTAAGTGGACTAGATGAAATGAACACTGAGTGTAGATACAGGTAGGTGGACCTATTAAAGCCAGTGAGTGTATGCCTAAAGGTTTGGTGGATCTGTTGAGTGTGAAGTAGCTTCCTAACCTAACTTTTCCATTTTGTGTTGTCATGCAGAACAAGATGTATCCAAGGGAATGGAATAGAGATGTACAGTTCAGGGGGAGAGTGCGAGTGCAAATCAAGCAAGAGGACGGAAACTTGTGTCTGGAAAAGTTTACCTCAAGTAAGGATATACTTCTTCAACATTAATAGGCCAGTGTTTCTGGACTGGTATTGGAATGTGTTCTTGATTCAACCACACCCAGATTTAGACTTGTTTAAAGTTACCTAGTTATTGTTTTTAAAAGGCATATTTAATTATTATTTTTTTAAATTCATTTTGTATTTTATGACCTGTCACAATATGTATGTATTAATAGTTTAAAAATAAATGAGATTTTTATGTATTCCATTTGAATGTATATGTGTATGATTACTGTATGATTTCCATTTGCAGTTCTTGCTGTGTTTGTGTGATGATCAGTCATGGTTCAATAGTCAAGCTCAGGAACTGAACTTGCATTAGCACAGTTACTTGCTCTTTATCTGATGTGTCCCCCAGGGTAGACTGTTCCGAAAAATAAGGTTGGCTTTTGGCCAGCAGTTCGTTTAGGTCCGGTAATTTAAGCCATGTTTCCTGTTTGCTGAGCCACACAAGGGGTTATTGAATGTGGCACTTCTTTGTCCGTCTCAGCTTATCAGATGTTGTGACACTGTCTATCATGCATATTTGTTGAAGTATGATATTTCATTTTGCTGCATCACCCTCTTCGACATTGGAACCAAGGGTAAAGTAGTGTTTCCTGTCCTTGTAGAAAAAGACGTTATGTTCTACGTGGCTGAGATGATTCCGAAGTTGAAGACTAGGACGCAGAAAGGTGGGAGCAGTGACTCTGGAGCACAGCAAGGGGAAGGAGGGAAGAAAGGGGGGAAGAAGAAGAAGAAGTAACTGCTTTTCTTTCACCGGAACGTTCATCATGACAGTTTTTTTTTTTTGTGTCAGCTGATCATAACAGCAGATATTGGAGGTTTAGAAACTTTTTTTTTTTTTTTTTTCTTTTCCCCTTCTTTAATCAGATTTGTGGACACGTCAGTTCGTCAAAGACAAGTCCTGCATTTTTGTTCATATCTTGTTTGAGGCAGTAATTCAAAAAATGCATTTAAACAGACTCTGAGGTTTAGTTGTGTTAACAGCTGGGAACATGCTGAGCGTTATGTACCCTAAAGACAGTTTGTACAATTAGTTATTACAGGAATGCAGAACTATTTAATCCCTTTTAATTGGTTGGTTGTTTTTTCCAGCAAAGAATAAAACATGAAAAAAGGAAATGTGGTTGATGGAGTACCTTTCTCTTTTGTTATTGTGTTTATGGCTTTACATTGACAGCTGAATTGCGTATATACTGTATGTATGCATGTATGTTTCCCAGCCATGTTTGGCGAATATCTTTTTCAGGGTGTCCTGTACTCGATAAAAGACACTTAAGAGTCTATAAAATGTCAGTTATGATTAGTATACAATTTGAAAATATGTACATACATTTTTTTTTTTTTTTAATTATTATTTATTTATTTTTGTGGGTGGAATGTTCTTGTAGGGCCGGAGGCAAGAAAGAAAGGCTTGGGTTTGATTCCTGTCTGAGGCATTCGGGGTTCTTTTGGTGTGGAGTGTCTATGTCCTCCCCGTGTCTGCGTAGGTTTCCTTCGATCGTCCAAAGATATGCAGCCAGATGAATAAGAGACACTAAGTTGCCTGTAGGTGTTTGGGTGTGTATCCACCTTCCACAATGGAGGCTGGTCCAGAGTGTTTCTGCCACCTGCTCAGGCAGCATTGGGATAGGCTCCCCGGTTGCTCCAGCAAGGTTTATATTCCAGTCAGATTGAGTGGGTTTATTAATCATCGTTTAGGCATCACCAGTCTTAGGTACACAGGCCCGTCGTATCTGACATCTGTTCTTCAGTGGCATTGGGCACAGTATGTCCATTTATTTGAATACCATTGAAGATCATATCTGTAGTGTTACTGACTTGTTCTATAAAATATGATGGATGGAGGCGATGTCAGTAAAATTGGAGTTGATGTTTCTTTAAGTATCTGATGTAGGCATAGGGATTATGTGTTTCACCAGGGGTGTTAACACGTCGATATGCCTGACATTTCTTTGGCAATGGGACAGCGTATGCTTCCCCATGCCCTTCACACCACCTGTTAGTTGTAGAGGACTGTAGTGACGAGGGATGTGGGTCTGGTGTGGTTTAGATAATGTTGGTCCTATTATTTTTCACTGCAATGATGAAAGGCTACTGTACACATCCAAACAGACATGCAGGAGACGGAAGGGAGATCTCTTTATTACCTATGAGATATGTGAGCACAACAAGGTCAGAGGTCATTCTTTATCGATCTGCTTGACAGCAGTTGACTTCAGGCCGTGTCCATCACTGAAATTCTTGAGATGTTTTGTTCGGCTCTCGAGTCGCACGAGCCATTCATCACGGAGCCTGCATAAACACACGTTCAGATGTTTTACCTCCTGGTGAAACTGCAGTGCTGTGCGTGTGGCACAGTTTAGGTTGGTAGTATGAGCAGTAGTACAATCACGCAAGCTGAACAATCAAAATCTCAGAGTGTCTTCTGCTGACACAGTTTTAGATAATAATAGTAATGGGTTACAATTCTATAGCGCCTTTTACATACCCAACGCTTTATAATCTCAAAAGAAGAAAAAAAACAAAAAATAAATCACAGAATTTTGTAATATTAAAATGATGATAGGCTAATAGGAGTTATTAAATAACTTACAAGTGAAGTGTCTAGTCATTTAATGGATAGGCTGATGTAAAAGACTATCAATGTTATGATAAACAATGTTAATACATCTTTACATTTTAATATTACTAAATTCTGTGTTTCTGCAAATCAGCTGGTCCGTTATTAGGTATATGAAACACTCATTAGATATTTGAGCACATGTAATGGCGAAGAGGCAGCACTAAGGATAAAGCACACAGGTACAAAAACAGCAACGTCTTACTTTGACAGAGCGCTGTTCTTCATCCTATGTTCCTCGTTTTCTGTCAGCTGGGTGTGATTTGAAATCTTCTGCTCCCAGAAAGTTTTGATGAACAGCTTGTCATGAATCAGTGCCGCATTCATTTCCTGAGGAACAGGTGCAAAAATTGGAATTCATCGTGACTCGTTATTAAATAACTGGGATTTTTTACTCAGTAATTAAACTATTAGCCAAATAGACATTTCAGAAACACTGAGGACGAGCAAAAAAAAAACGGGTGAGCTGAAATCTGAAATATGGCATATAGCCACTATTTGAATTAAACTTTATAGCCAAAACGAAAAGGAAAGAATAAAATGTTCAGTTCTGACTACTAGCACCGTAGTATCACTGTACGCCATTATTGTAAGATTGTATTCCAAGTTAATTGATTAATTAATATTTATACAGTAAATAACAGAAGCCTGTGTTTTCTTTGCTTAGTAATCAAAATATTATCATGAAATAGGCATTACAGAAACCCTGAGAAAAAGCAAAGAATAGACAAGGTGAAATATGACATCACTGTAGGCATAAAACTTTGTAGCTCCAAAATGTAAAGGGAAAAAAACATTCTTAACTTCTGACTATTAGCGTTTTCACTGTATGCTAATGTTGCAAGGTATTATCCCAAGTAATCCTAGACCATTTCAGGAGGTCCATTTATGAAGTATTCATACAGCGACAAAACAGGAGCTGGCATTTTCAAATGTCCTAAAAATAAACAAATAACGACAAAAAAATTTAAGATACCACGTCTTTTTCTTACAAAAGAACTGGGTTTCTCTGCACAGTAAATCAAAGTATAAGCCAAATATAGAGTTTCAGAAAGCCTGAGGACCAGCAGAAAACAGGCAAGGTGGAATATGACAGTCACTGTAGAAATAAAACTCTGTATCTCCAAAATGAAAGCGGAAAAAATTGAATTCTATTAATTACTATTAACATTTTCACTGTGTTTATTCGGGGTTACTCTAGACGTGTACTCTAAAGTGGTCCATGATGTTTTTAAATGATCTACAAATAAATAAAAAATACATTTATATAATAAACAGATACATTTTTGCTCTTACAGCAACAGTATGGTAATGTATCCAAAGGTATTCCAACATGCATCTATTATCTAAGTCTGTTTAATGTGCTAGATCGAGCAAAATAAGCCAAAGCATCACAACACGGTAGTCTTACGTTTCATTGGAGCTCCGGATATTAGTCATACAAAATGATGTTGCCGGTTTAATCTTAAGGTGCCTACAAACCCAGTAACGTACTGAGACTGAGCTAATGGAGAGGGCTAGTCTTTCAGTGTTGCTCAGAGTTACAGTTGCCTCTAATGGTAGCACTAAAAAGGAAGATTACCTTCCCAGCTCTCTCCCCAGAGAAGCTTATGTGAGAACCAACTGGGCAGGGGAACTAAGTAATGTTTGAGATGTTGTTGGAAGCTGCAGTGGAATCGTGCCACAATTCCCACTGTGCTCCATGTTGCATCAGATGACATTCGGATTAGTGGAAACCCATAACAATGTTGTAGAACTCAACAGGTGCCATAATAAGCACCAGCTTCTCACATCGCTCCCCTCATGGACGATGTAGTAAGTGTGATGTATTTGCATGTTCCGGTGAGTGTCACTGGAGATCACCAATGTCGCTTTTAATGCAATTTAAATAGTACACATCATGGCCAAAGTAGCTGGCAGGACAGATGCGAATATTGCAGGCAGCAGCGCAATGCTGGTTCCTTTGGATCTTGTTACTGAGGGCAAACAACTCAAGTTCACATGTAGAGTGAAGCATTACATTCTTCCTTTTTGGTATTCCTCCACTATGAGAAAAAAATGTGTGAAAATTTTACAAATAGGGAAAAAATTTGAGAAAATAAATTAATTAATTCATATATTGACACTTGATGATGAATCCATGTTAACATTGTCAGTTAATTCCATGTTTCCAACAATCTAATGAACTGAACTGAAAATTTTGAAACTAGGAACAAAAATTTAGAAATGTATTTTTTAATTACTTTTTTAGATTAAAATTTTGTATATAATTATATACTATATATATATATATATATATATATATATATATATATATATATATATATATATATACACACTGCTCAAAAAAAGTCTGTGGTGCAACGTGACAGTGGATGGAGTGAGACATGATATCCCAGATGTGCTCAATCGTATTCAGGTCTGGGGAATGGGCTTCAATAGTCCATAGCTTCCATAGCTTCAATGCCTTCATCTTGCAGGAACTGCGGACACACTCTAGCCACATGAGGTCTAGCATTGTCCTGCATTAGGAGGAACCCAGGGCCAACCGCACCAGCATATGGTCTCACAAGGGGTCTGAGGATCTCATCTCGGTACCTAATGGCAGTCAGGCTACCTCGGCTGAGCACATGGAGGGCTGTGTGGCCCTCCAAAGAAATGTCACCCCACACCATTACTGACCCACTGCCCAACCGGTCATGCTGAAGGATGTTGCAAGCAGCAGACTCTCCACGGCGTCTCCAGACTCTGTCACATCTGTCACATGTGCTCAGTGTGAACCTGCTTTCATTGAATTTGCCAATCCTAGTGTTCCCTGGCAAATGCCAAGCGTCCTGCACGGTGTTGGGCTGTGGGCAAAACCCCCATCTGTGGACGTCGGGCCCTCATACCATCCTCATAGAGTCGGTTTCTAACCGTTTGTGCAGACACATGCACATTTGTGGCCTGCTGCAGGTCATTTTGCAGGGCTATATATATATAATATATATATATATATATATATATATATATATATATATATATATATATATATATATATATATATATATATAATAAGGTCTAAAAATAAACACTGAGAGCCAGACACTTGATAGACACTTGGTGATGAATCCCCGTTAACCTTGTCAGTTAATTCCATGTTGTCTCACACTTACAAGAGGTACACATTAGAGAGGACTGCCAACAATGACGCTTACATGGAACCCCATGAAGAACATGAGGGGCCATGAAACGGTGACCGGGGCTATTTTGGTCTGGGGGGTCAGCTGGGGGCATTGTCTGTAAGTGAGCGGTCTGTTGTATTTGTCATTGATCTAAATCACATTAACACCAGCTCAGTTCCATGTTCTGCTGGAGAGGGCCAACACTATTCTGGAAGATATGAAGTGCGATACAAATCCAATAGCACATGCTTGACATTTAACTTCTTTAGAGCGTGATATATTCTAAACCCGGGGTCTTAATCAGAGGTCAAGTAAGACAGGCATGAGGTGTATCTACTCCTGGAGCAGACCTCTCAGATGCATGTAAGCATGTTATCAGTTACTAAGGCTAATTAAGACGTGAGGGCTGTGAGTAATCTTTTATAAATAAACTTCACTACGTAATACGGCGTAACCACTTGTGTTGTCTGTGTTGAAAATATCCCAATAAAGTCATCTTAAGCCTTTTAGCTTGGACCGAGGGTTAAACTGGGCCAGAGTGCACTGCAGAGCTCTGGTCTCTTCAATATATGTAACGGGCAGGAAGAACCGGGTTCTGGCACGGTTTTATTAAACTGAATTTTTTTCTAACACAAAAAATTTATTTGCTATTACACATTACAATCCACACTGCCCTTGTTTATCTAGAACCACGTGAACACATTACAATCCATACCAATTTTATTTATCTAGAACTACATAAACATACAATCCACACTGCTCCTATTTATCTAGAATCACATAAACACATTACAGTCCACACTGCTCTTATTTATCTAGAACTACAATGTACTCTACAATCCACACTGCTCTTATTTATCTAGAATGTAAAACCATTACACTCCACACTGCTCTTACAATCATATTCTTATGGTTATGGTTATATATTATATCTTATAACCATGTATGTCTTACATTACATTGTTAGAATTTGGTTATAAAAACCTTTACTGTGAGATAAAGTAAGTAGTCGAAAACGGTGTAGCGTGTTAGCTAGCACCTTAAGTTTTGTTGGCAGTTTTCAGGTTAGCTAGCTCGCGCGTCATTTCGAGGTTAGCGTGTTAGCACGTTCCCTACCGCGTCATTTCGATGTTAGCGTGTTAGCACGTTCGCTACCGCGTCATTTCGAGGTTAGCGTGTTAGCACGTTCGCTACCGCTTCATTTCGAGGTTATTAGCACGTTCGCTACCGCGTCATTTCGAGGTTAGCGTGTTAGCACGTTCGCTACCGCGTCATTTCGAGGTTAGCGTGTTAGCACGTTCGCTACCGCGTCAGTTCGATGTTGGCACGTTCGCTACCGCGTCAGTTCGATGTTAGCACGTTCGCTACCGCGTCATTTCGAGGTTAGCGTGTTAGCACGTTCGCTACCGCTTCATTTCGAGGTTATTAGCACGTTCGCTACCGCGTCATTTCGAGGTTAGAGTGTTAGCACGTTCGCTACCGCTTCATTTCGAGGTTATTAGCACGTTCGCTACCGCGTCAGTTCGATGTTAGCACGTTCGCTACCGCGTCATTTCGAGGTTAGCGTGTTAGCACGTTCGCTACCGCGTAATTCCGAGGTTAATGTGTTAACGTGCTAGATAGCACTTTAGCTAGCGCGATATTTGGCATGTTAGCTCAGGCGAAACACTGTACGTTACCGTTGGTACCCTAGCTTGTGGTTAGCATGATAGGTCAGGCACTAGACATTAGCTTGTTGGATAAAGGTTGTTGAAGTCACGGAGGTCTTGGGTACAACCTGTTCTGCTCCACACTGTTTGTCTATGGATATTCCATATCTAAGTTTGAACTTGTGTAGCTTTTAGCGGTGTGTTTGGTTGTATTTGCGCCATACATTCAGTAGTACTTGTACTTTTGGGACACTTGCATGTGATAATGAAGTCTGGTGGCCTGTCTGTGTTCTTATGATGTCTTGGGCTGAAGAAATGCCCAGTGAGTCTACATGCAAAGTGTACCTATTTACCTAAACACTAAATTGTGTGTTTCAGGTGATGAACTTCATCGGATGGAAGCGCCAAAAAAGTGCCATGAGACTCCCAAGCCGTTGAAGTTTCTCACTGAACTGCATGACGGTCGATATCCATGTTGAATTTAGGGGTGCACTGTTCAGTAACATGTACCATTTTTGTATGCATCCATTATAATGGTGCATTTCTGTTTCTCTTCAGAGTGACGGTGTTTTAACCACAGGAGTGCGCCTTCAAAGCACGTGCCTGAATACAGACTGCAGACTCATCCAATGGAACTTGGTTGGTACCGGCTCTTTTAGACGCAAAGGGGAAAGGTGTTAATCTCTGTGATCGAACATTGACATTACATTTACATTTAAGGCATTTAGCAGACGCACTTATCCAGAGTGACTTACAACCGTGCTTCATATTCTGTTGGATAATATTCCAGCTAGTACAGGAAGGTTAGAGCCTAAAACTCATCATGAGCTCAGACACTGCCCGAACAGGGGCCAGTGCTGATACCTAGAGAGATCAATACTCAGACATATATAAAGCAAAAGTCCACTACCTGGCAACCCAGCCCAGTGCTCATACCTATAGCGAAGAAAGGTCATTATGAATATAAGTGCAACAATAAGAGCTATAAGAACAATTTAATGTCAGGATACAGGTAACTTGTTAATCAATGGAACAGGACCATCCTGGGACCTCCAATGATTATTTTGGATAGTGGACTGTTCTCCGCACAGCAGTGACACTGACATAGAGTGTGTCACAGTCATGCTGATGGAGCTTTCACACTCGGTGTCACTGCTAGAATAGGAATGGGTGCAGGTGCAGGTCTGGGGGTTAATTGGCAGAGAGCATTATGGTACACTGAGAATATTGGTGCTGTCGTCCCGCTGCCCTTACACATTCACTCGAATTTGTTGACTGTAGAGTCAAGGTTGACTGTAGAGTGAAGGAGGCCTGAGAAGTCAGTGTGTTACCTTCTGGCTCTTCCTTTTAGCTATGCTATAACAGTCAGGCCGGATGGAGTCATTGCTCCACTCTGTTAACACCATATACTGTACTCGGTTTTTGACTGACTTAACTGTCAAGCCAAACAGCTGCCCTCCTGTGAGGTGTGACAGGTACCCATACCCTTTGAATAGCTTTGTCCAAATGCACTGGGCTCCCTGAAGATCCTGCTGGTTAATTTAATCACGGACATTTCTTCTGCTTCACAAACTAGATAACATTTCTTCCCCTGCTTTTCAATACACTGACCTCTTTTCATTCTAAATTGAGGCTAATAGATCATCACTGTTATTTCTAGCAGCAGTTATTGACAACCTAGTTTTCACTGTAATGAACCCACTGTAGTCACTGGTTTTACTGGTAACAGTGACTGATTTTCATCACATTTTCAGATGTTTCTAATTGTTACTCTGATAGGACTGATAGGAGTGTTTTTCTATATTTAATGTTGTGTACATTTGTCTAAAATCTGTGGGTCCAGGGTTCAAGTCCCTGTTCGGATGGACAAGCAAGTTGTTTGTTACCATCTATAAGAACACTTTCCGTTCGCACGATTTAGTTCTGGTCGTGACTGACCATTACTCTCCAGAGAAGAACTGTGCCTTTGGAACAAGTAACCATTTGAAAGTCTGATCAAGATAACCTGGGGTGAACAGGCAGACCCTATCAGTTGGGAAGCGGGGAAAGGTGAGGCTTTCTGCACAGATCAATAGGTAGCGCATGGTAAGGTCACAGCTCGGAAGTAGTCTTAATAAGTATGACTGACACCTCAAAGAAAAGTTTGACCCCGACGTGATTTGAACACGCAACCTTCTGATCTGGAGTCAGACGCGCTACCGTTGCGCCACGAGGTCCTGCTGGTGCTGTTCCTGCTGAGCTTGTGTAACCACAGTCCTGTATGATGGCTAGGTGCCCTTGACTATGGCTCCTCATTGTCTGCATGTCCCTTGACTTCCTCAGAAGGCAAGCCAGGTTGTCGAATAAATGTTCCGAAGGTTCTGATCATGTGTTTCTGGACAACCCTCTTGTGGCAGTGAAAGCAGCGTTCCCAGGGCCTGGATAGCGTATAGCGCGTCTGACTCCAGATTTTAATCTGAGGGTCCAGGCTTCAAGTCCCTGTTCAGGCGGTTGAGCTAGTTGTTTGTTACCAATCTTAAGAACACTTTTTGTTTACACAGTTACGTTCTGGCTGTCACTGACCATCACTCTCCAATAAATAACTGTGCCTTTTTGAAATCTTTATCACTCAGTGCATCGTTGACTGAAAATTAAGATAACCTGTGGTAAACAGGCAGGCCCTATCAGTTGGTAAGCTTTGGGAAAACAGATCGTAGTGCATGGTAAGGTCACAGCTCGGAGGTAGTCTTAATAAGCTTGACTGACATCTCAAAGAAGAGTTTGACCCCAACGTGATTTGAACACGCAACCTTCTGATCTGGAGTCAGACGCGCTACCGTTGCGCCACGAGGTCCTGCTGGTACTACTGCTTCTGCTGATCTTGTGTAAGCACAGTCCTGTATGGCAGCTAGGTGCCCTGTTCCTGGAAAACCCTTTTGTGGCAATGTAAACCAAATATTCGTGCCTGGTTAGTTCAGTCAGTAGCGCGTCAGACTTTTAATCTGAGGGTCCAGGGTTCAAGTCCCTGTTTGGGCGGTTGAGCTAGTTGTTTGTTACCAATCTTAAGAACACTTAAGACACAATTTACACAATTAAGTTCTGGTTGTGACTGACCATTACTCTCCAATAAATAACTGCGTTTGGAACAAGTAACCATTTGAAAGCCTGTCTAGCCTCGTATCATGTCTGGCTGTCCTCAGCCGTATGTGTCAGACTTCAGTCCAGACGGACTTTTCTCCTGCAGTTCAGCATTCTACCTCATTAAATACACCTGAATCAGGTAATCAGCAAGGCCATGATGAGTGGCATCCAGAGTCCCATTGTGCGTTCAGCAGTTTCTTGTTCAACCTGTGATGTACACAAGATGAGCGGATCAGGTGGCTGGCAATGGCGTGAGTAGTAGTGGCATCCAGAGTCCCATTGTGCGTTCAGCAGTTTCTTGTTCAACCTGTGAATTTCTGAGTGTACCACAAAGATGTTTCAGGACTCAGAGCTGGCTGGCAATGGGGTCTGAGTAGTAGGTAAATATACTAGTGACATTTTGAAATCTTTATCACACAGCGCATCGTTGACTGATAATCAAGATGACCTTTGGTGAACAGGCAGACCCTATCAGTTGGGAAGCGAAGAAAACCGAGGCTTTCTGCACAGATTGATAGGTAGTGCATGGTAAGGTCACAGCTTAGAAGTGGTCTTAAGAAACATGACTGACACCTCAAAGAACAGTTTGACCCCGACGTGATTTGAACACGCAACCTTCTGATCTGGAGTCAGACGCGCTACCGTTGCGCCACGAGGTCCTGCTGGTGCTACTGCTGCTACTGATCTTGTGTAGGTCCTGTATGACGGCCTGGTGCCCTGGACAATGGCTCCTCTTTGTCTGCATGTCCCTTCAGTGTGTTGTCATCTTCCTCAGAAGGCAAGCCAGGTTGTTGCATAAATGTTCAGAAGGTTCTGCTTATGTGTCCCTGGAAAACCCTCTTGTGGCAATGTGAACAGACTGTCATGGCTTGGATAGCTCAGTCAGTAGAGCATCAGCCTTTTAACCTGAGGGGCCAGGGTTCAAATCCCAGTTCAGGTGAACATGCAAGCTGTTTGTTACAAGTCTTAAGAGGACTTTCTGTTCATTTAGTTTAAGAAAGGAATGTTTGTATTATTGTTAATGCTGTTAGTTGAACATGTATAACAATCTAATTTGTTGGGTTTTGGGAATCTTGAAGTGGGTATAGTGTGTACCATAAGGCACAGACCTATGGGGAACATGTCTAAATATTAAAACAAGCATGTCCATTGGATCACAAGAGTATTTGGTATTGAACATTGCTGTTGAATGACTGATTTTTTTTCATACATAGTAGTTTTTGTTTGGTACTATAAAGTTTTTATGATTATTACTATTTGATATCCAGCTCTAAAAATGGCAGTTTAAACAGTTTAAATACCTTTATAAAGACAGCTTTAGTGTACCAGCATACAACTCTGTTGGAAAACCTGTTCAAAACACAAGAAACTGGCCATTTGTTCTGTTTTGAATAAGTTTTTGCTGGTCAACCAGCATTTGCCAGTATAAACCAGCATGAATTCCATGCTGGACTAAGATTTTTTTTTCCAGCAGGGAAAAAGCATGGTAATCTTCATTATTATTGTTGGCTGTATTAATGTAAACTTAAATGCCACCTGATACCATGATAACTCAAAAAAACATAACCATGAATTTCTACAGTATTGTATTCTTTGTATTATATCGTATTCTTTAAAGTACTCTTTCAAAGGGGAGAGTCGAGTTTCAAGTATAAGAGATATATTAAATAAATACAAAATACAGAATATTTTCAAAGACAGGAGGGATCTGTAGAAATTCTCTGATATGTACATTGTATTATTGAATAATAATAATTCTAGTGATGCGTGTAGCTGTGGAGTTTTTCATTTAATCATTTCCAGCAGATATTTTTGGTTTTAATTCATCAGCTTGACCACAATATAGAGTTATATTTCCTGAACTCGTGGGGCTGGGTTTCAGATGATCAGATTGCCTTGTGTAAACATATAATTTGCAATTGTACTTAACCTCACTAAATCCCTAAGATAGTAATAGCTAATGCATTATCATTAGCTGATAATAGCTATTTCCTAATAATAGGTAATAATTCCAGGGATACAGAATTTCTGGGGTTAATATTTATTTCTGTCCAGAGTTGCATTCATTTTCCCTGAAGATCTCATACTGACTATGGTAGATTTGGACCACTGTGCAAAGTCTTTTCCAGCTCAAATCAAAGATTCTCAAGGTTCAGGTCTGGACTCTGGTCAGTCCACAACTGCAGGAACCCCAGATCATAGCACTGTCCCCGCAGGCTTTTACGTGTGGCACTAGGCATGATGGGGGCATCACTTCAGCCGCCTCGCTTCCTACCCTGATCCCCATATCACTCTGGAACAGGGTAACTCCGGACTCATCAGACCATATGATCTTCTTCCATTGCTCCAGAGTCCAATGTTTATGCCCCCTAGCAGATTAAAACCGTTTTTGCCGGCTAGCTGTAAAACCAGGCCCAGGACTTTTATTTTGAAAGCCACAGCTAAGCCCGGAACGGAAGTGCAGCTCTGTAGCATGGCACCTTTGGTAGCCAGCGAAGTTAGTGGTGGGCGTGAAGTTGGGTCAATGCTCACCGTTTCCAAATCAGAGTCTGGAGAATTACTACGTGTTGGCACGATGGATTTCTTCATAGACGCGTCTAGCACAATGTGAGATGACCCAGGATAATCCAGAGGAGCAAGGGACCAACGGCATCATGCTGGTCAAAAACCTCAAAAATGCTGCTTCCGTAAGTGATTAGCTTGCTTCCGTAGCCTGTCGGTTGTAAATATTAGCATTCCGGCTAGCCAACTGGCTAACTAGCTGTTTTAACTGTAGTCAAGGTTCATGTTTGTAATTTAAACATTTCTTACAGTCCAGAAGTCAGAACGAGGTGCAGTTTGACAGCCAGCTTAGTTTAATCATTTTACTTTGCTAGTCAAGCTGGGGAGCCTGACAATTTAGCAATGCTAGCAAGCTAGCTAGCTAGCTAGATATTTAGACTGCGCTCCACGTCGCTTTCATTTCCAGTTTCAGTAACTGACTCACTAACCAAAGTGCGGTCCAACAGGCTTTAACTTCAACTAGACACAACTAGCTTGGTCTGCTGTGGTACCTTTGTAGCTTATGTGGGACGTTTGCACATCATTCAGGTTTCAGTTAATTCGACAAAGGTGGAACTAAACCCGAGATGACAGACTGCATTCCTGGAGAAGCTCCGTTAGATTGGGGCTGTTATTGCTCCAGGGCACGGCTTGTTGAAGGCTTAATGAAAACATTAGTGCCTAAAGCAACACACCATGTAGGACTGGACTGCGACCCTTAGACCAGCTAATGTGGCTGTCATGTGAGTAGCCACATGATATAGCTAACCGCTTCCAAAAAAACCCCACAGATTAAGATTTCCAGTTTGCAGTTGGGATATTTGGTGATGCAAGGCCTCCCTGAACGATCAGCACAGTGACCTGCGTACTTTAATTACTACCCTGTGGTGAAATCATAGGGGATTGTGTAAGGTAGTGTGTTTATGCACAAGACTGGCAGCATCACATTAATATGCAGTTTGAATTAGGGCTGCACAATATTCCAGTTCAGCATCATCATCATCATCATAATGTATGCATGCTCAATACTCACATCACAGGATGTGCAAAGTTAAGTAAGACAAATGAAATGTGATGCTACAACTTTTTCGCTGCTGGATAAGAATCTCGATGGTTCCTGGCCCCTGAAGATTTACGGCTTCTCGGGTACACAGAGAAGAGCAGGCGTGGTGCTCACCTGCTATTGTGTTAGGTGGACTGAAACTGATTATAGAGCATTTAAGTTCAGGAAAAGGTCATTTACTCTCACAAAAGATATATATTTATATATATTTAATTCAACTTTGTCATTATACCAATACAGGGTTGTACAGTATAACGAAACACGGTCAGGCTCCTTCTCCAGTGCAGTTACACTCTTCGTCTTCAGAAGTGTGTCTTAATCTTATTTGCTTTGTAAAGATTTTAAAGGAATTACGAATTCTGGGTTGGGGCTGTAACCAGACAGATTGTGGTTGTAATGTTCTAAACAATCTCTCTTTTTCGTCAGCAGCGCAGTATAGGCCGTGCAAAGGTGACCCATGCCGTTGTGGTCATCTTTTTGGAATTCTTTGCCTGGGGCCTGCTTACCACACCGATGCTGACCGTATGTACAGCTTCAGGATTTTTAAGGCTTTTAATGGGCAACTGATGTGAAATGGACAATTGTGTATATAGCTCTGGAAAAAAATAAGAGACCTTCATCAGCATCTCCATATGTATAGAGGGTTCTTAGTGAGGAACCGAAGGCTGGGTTCTAGCTTTCCTGGCAGATACAGTGAGCATCTGGTTCATAAGAACAAGGTCAAGCAGCAAACACACAGGACAACACAGCTACAGACCGGCAGAGGGCCAAATCCACTCTCTACTGACCGTGATGAGCGCCACCTCATTCCAATGTCCCTTACCCACTGTAAGATGACCTCAAGTGACCTACAGAGAGACTGGCGAGCGGTGGCTGGGGTGAAACGCACAGCGAGCATGGTTCTAAAAACAGGCTTCTGGAGGTCATTAGTGATTTTCTAAATAAACAGATCTAATACAATATCTGATCTGGAGTTTGGGAGACATGCTTCCAGTAGTGTAGAGAATCAAACAGAACTGAGACAAACCCAGAACCTGTACAACTAGAGACACTGGATAAGTTTCAAGTGGGCTCTTACATTTTTTCCAAAGCTGTACATTGCACTCCGTTCGGTTGATGAAATGAACGTTGAGCAGCATGCAGAAAGCTAGGATCACTACATATACTGTACAATGAAACATATACTATTACTATTCTTCCCATTTATAGAAGCATAATAGATTATCTCTGTAATAATCATGCTGTTTGTGCTTCTTCACAAATTTAATGGTGGCAAGACTGGCATCCATCACACATGCAGTCTCAAAAATCCTAAACCTCCCAGCGTACAGCTTGGGACCATCTTAAGAAGGGTTCACACAATAGCACAAGACCCTGATCGTTCACTGTAGTCTGTCTTCATTCCATCAGGCTGGAGATACGGAACACTGGCCTGTAAAAAGAAGCCAGTTCTGTAAAATTATATCAGTCACTAACAAACTACCCTGCTGAGAAAGGTGTTCCAGAATTCTAGGTGTTCAAGGAACAAACTGATACAGGCACATTTATATTTTACGTTTTTACATCACGTCATTTAGCTGTTGCTCTTATCCAGAGCGACTTACAAGGTTAATCATATTACAGGTGGGCCAGTGTAGTGTTAGGAGTCTTGCCCAAGGGCTCTTATTGGTGTAGCACAGCATAGTCACCCAGACTGGGATTTGAACCCCAGTCTCCCACATGTGGTGGTGGGGGCTCCGTGGCGGGTAGTGGTCTTATCCACAGAGCTACACCAACCACCAGGCACATTTATGTTAGTTATTATGGGTGTCTGTGCTCTGTCTGTAGCTCTGTGTCTTCAGTTTCGTGTGTGAATGTGATTTCTGATGTCTGAATGCTGTGTGATCACCAACACAATGTACGTGTGTTCATGGCCTGTGAAAATTAATTTATTAATTTTAATTAATGAGCAAAGCTTAAGATTATCCATTGAGCTCTTGGCTGTTAGCCAATACTATCGTATACGTTTCCATATAAAAATGTTGTTGTTGGTTATGAATGGGATATGAGCTCAGTTTAGCAGTTGATCTTCAGGTTTAGTTGAAGTGTTGGAATAGAGAAATCAACAAACTGTGAAAGACTCTGGCCCCTCATAGATATAGACCATAATCAGTGGCAAATAAAAATCCCTAACATGTTTTATTTCTTCTCGTCCTCAGGTGCTTCATGAGACGTTTCCACAGCACACATTTCTCATGAACGGGCTTATTCAAGGGGTTAAGGTGAATACTGTTGTACTATATGAGCAAATTGTGCTGCAGCCACTGCTGTGTTTACTGGGACTGTGTTTGTCTTCTCTGACGTATTTTCCTTTGATAGGGCTTGCTGTCGTTCATGAGCGCCCCTTTAATTGGTGCCTTGTCAGACGTATGGGGCAGAAAGTCTTTCCTGCTGCTGACGGTGTTCTTCACCTGTGCCCCCATCCCACTAATGAGGATAAGCCCATGGTAGGAGGAGTTGTTGGCACAGCCCACACTGTGCCTCTTTGTGCGCGGTCACATGGCTCTCATGTGAGCGTGTCTCTTAGTGATGCTTACTGCCCACTGTATTGTGAGTTATGACTGCTGTAGTCTTAGACGGCATGTAAGGTCGTGCATATATTCAGTTGTAGTGTTTCCATTTTTGGTATTTGACATATTTTTAGTTTGCTGTATTTTGCGTTTTTACTTTTATTATATCAACAATAGTGTGTGTGTGTATGTGTATGTGTACATATATAATGTGTGTGTGTGTGTGTGTGTGTGTGTGTCTACAAACACACACATTTAGGTGTCTTGAAGATTATTTAATTTCTTTTTCTGTAATGAAAGTAAATGGAAATGCAGGTGAATTATGCAGAAGTGCAGTTCCAAAATTAAAACAAGTGCTGTTAACGTACTTAGCAGTAGCTTAAAACCTAAATCAATAATATAATAACTATGCCAGTTTAAACGTTGCTGCCAGGTGTGGACAAATCTGTGTGGCTGAATGACTGTCGAGGCAGCCTTTGGGGGAAAAAAACGTGCTCTTGCTTTTATGACTTTCATCAGTGTTCAAAAGTACTTGCTAAAAATAAATAAATAATAGTAATAATTTAAATTAATAATTAATAATAATTTAATAATGTTTATTTATAGACCACTTTTCATACTGTTGGCAGATCAAAGTGTTTTATAGACAGTTGACATCTGCAGTGGGAAAGAACTTACTAGTACTACCACACGTGTGTGTGTGTGTGTGTGTGTGTGTGTATATGTATGTATGTGTGTATATATATATATATATATATATATATACACACATAACTAAATGTACCTAGTCGCATTAATAACCATTGCTATCACAGTCATATCATAATTATGTTATTATTTTAATGAACCTTTCTAGAAAAAAAGTCTTTATTTTGCAGCACGTGTGGAAAAACTTTATAAAGCAGAAAAGCAGTCATGTTTACTAAAATAACATTTATCAGAAACATGGCATTTACATATTTCCAAAGAACTTGTGTTTATGCTTGTAAAGACCAAAGGTTCAGATCACCACATGGTGCTTTCCCACACCGCTGAGGCACAAAGCAGTGGAAAAAGAATGGACGGTCACAGCAGGAAGAAGAATGTACTTCAGAAAACAAAATGTTATCGCTCAGCAGCCTTCATGTGCAGGAAGAATAAAGATAAAGGCCAAACCCAAAGATAATGATCAAACCGGCAGGAGCCTTAGCTAACCTGGGAGCAGTGGTGCCTGTTCCTGCCACCTCTCTTTGGTTGTCTCTTCAGTTGGGTAATTAAACATGTTTGTCATGTGAGAAGTGCCTGTACAGTCAGCGCAATGGTAATCGTAATGGGCTTGTTGCTTTCAGTAGGGAAGAAATGCTCCATGGGTATTAAAAATAGATAGACTTTTTTTTTTCTTTTTTTGCTTCAGAATAATTACTAACTACAATCAGGCAAATCACTGATATGGACAAATCTGGAAAAACCACTTGTGTTGCCAACCACTAAACCTGTGCTTTCTTGTGTCTGTTGTTCCTCCCCAGGTGGTACTTCGCCCTCATTTCAGTATCTGGACTCTTCTCAGTTACATTCTCTGTTATATTTGCGTATGTAGCAGATATTACGGAGGAACATGAAAGAAGCACAGCGTATGGATTGGTAAGAGAACATGCTTAAAGACTAGATGCCTCATTTGCCAGTATGATCAAGTTCACCACTATACAGTAACTCACTGAACTGAGCGTAAATCCCACTGAGCACTGTTTGCCACAATGTACAGTAAATTTCATTTAAAAACAGAAAAGATTTTTGCCAGAAATGACACAGTGGTCACATATAATCTGTGTGCATTAATACAGAATTAAGTTTCTTCATAACGGTCATGTGTCTGTAATCAGATTGTAGAGTTTTGCTGTTTGCTGCGATGCACTTTGGGAGCCGTTGTACCCTGTATTACCTTAGTAGCATGATTTTTAACCGTCAGTCTGTCAATTTACATATAGAGGGCTACAGCATAGAGCTAGAGTGTCTGAATACATTTCGAAGGTGTGTTTGCAATCGTACGCAGAAGTTTGGGGGCTCCTGGTTTATTAATAATATATTCATCTTATAAGGAAAAATAAGTTAACGTATTTTCTGCAGAGAACACACTTCTGCACTTTAATGCCCGTGTGTTTAACATGCTGTAAATGAAAGGGAAAGTTAAACTTAGTAAATAAATAGATAGTCTGCAGAAAATTATATTTTAATTTATGTTTCTTTTCTGCAGAAGAT
Source organism: Prochilodus magdalenae (assembly GCA_024036415.1). Lineage (NCBI taxonomy): Eukaryota > Metazoa > Chordata > Actinopteri > Characiformes > Prochilodontidae > Prochilodus > Prochilodus magdalenae. The sequence continues at coordinate 22,537 of JAMWET010005378.1, read as the reverse complement.
GTGTTATAAGTGGGTTTATTCAAATCTAATTATGCAGCTGTAGATCTAGCCTTGTGACGTTTCTCAGTTTCTGTCTGATTGTGTTCTGTGGTTAGCGAGAGAATGTGCACGAGTGTGTACAGTATCTATATCGACTGTTATTGACTGTTAACAGTGGACTGTTGTTGTGCCCTCTGTTTTCAGGTATCAGCAACTTTTGCTGCAAGTTTGGTGACGAGTCCTGCCATAGGGGCCTACCTCTCCGCTAATTATTCAGACAGTCTGGTCGTGCTGATAGCCACCATCATTGCTGTAGTGGATATTCTGTTTGTGCTCCTGGTGGTACCAGAGTCTCTACCAGACAAGATGAGACTGTCATCATGGGGTTTCCCTATTTCCTGGGAGCAAGCCGACCCCTTTGGTGTGAGTTTTCATTTGAACGAACTCTTCTTTTTGTCTTTTTGTTGTACAGTGCATTATATCGTCAGGTTTACTGACTTCTCGTTCCTTTCTGCAGTCTCTGAGGAAAGTGGGGAAAGATACCACAGTGCTGCTCATATGTGTCACTGTGTTTCTGTCGTATCTGCCCGAGGCGGGACAGTATTCCAGCTTTTTTCTGTACCTAAGACAGGTAAGTCGAACTTGATCGACTTAGGATAGTGTAAAGTGTGAAGAACATATGGGTTGATGAGTAATCGTACCCCAGGATAGTACCCCCAGTAGCACTGCAGAACGAGTGTATCAGTCAGATAGAGAATTTACATGATCAGCTGACAGGAGAGGTGCCACAGTACAAACATTTATACAAGGTGTCTTTAAATATCGTTGGAGAGAGACAGGGAAGTTCTCCACGTTCTGGTTTGAACATTACCCCCTAGGGCGTGTGTTGACACGTGTATCACCACATGTAAATATTTGCATGCTACTGGGCAAGTACATGTTTTATTGATTTTCTGAACGAAAATAAGAACAAATCCTCTAAAGGGAACGTACTTCTGCAGTTTATGGTTCAAAATTACTGTTTATTTAACATATCGATTTTTTCCCACAATGTATAACTTCTCAAAAAACTAGAAATTGGATGTGGAAAAACCGAAGACGAATACAGTTTGTTTCCTTTTGAGGATGTGTTCATTTATTTTCGCATAGGAAATCAAATAACGTATATATTTTGGCAGAGAATTTACTAACTTTTGTACACAACTGTATGTTGGTAATTATGTCCACGGATTTGCAGATGCAGAACTGTACTGCCGTGCTTTTTTTTTTTTTTTTAAATGGGAATTGTTTTATGTGATTGACATTGTTTTAGGAATTTTATACTTCTCTATATTATTATAGGACTATATAAAATTCCCATATTGAATTTTAAGATGTGATTTGAAACTATGTTTGCACTTTCAGGTCATTAACTTTTCATCGGCAGCAATTGCAGCGTTCATAGCGATGGTTGGAATCCTCTCTATTATTGCACAGGTAATATGATAATCAGTTTCTACCAGCAACAGATTGTCCAGCCTTCAGTTTGCTGAAGTATTAATGTGCTGTACAGCGGGAATAAGTTTAGCTAGATTTGGTCTTTGCTTGCTGTTAAGTTTTCTGGCACAAAGGATGAGAAATGAATAATCAGATTAATGCTAATCACCATTGTAAATAACGGTTACGATTTTTGCCTTATAGTTTACATTGTATGCATTTTGATTAGACTGTTTTTGTACTTTTCAAATACCTGTCCTATTCCCCCCCCAAGACCAAAATTTACAAATGGATTTATAGTATATGTAATTTTATATTATGTCCCTGTTTTGATTCATTTCACTGCCCAGCTGCCTATAATGACGCTGTATATGTTGTTTTGATGACATTGTAGCATATCAGTTATTTTGTGGTGTGATGTCTTTCTGTTGCCCATCTTTCAGACCTTGCTTTTAAGTGTTCTCATGAAGAAAATTGGAAATAAGAATACTGTGTTACTGGGACTTGGATTTCAGCTGTTCCAGCTGGCCTGGTATGGCTTTGGGTCAGAACCATGGTAAGTTTGTTGTTAAGGAATGTTTCTTTTAGTAGTTTGGAATACTGAGTTGGAATTGTGTTAGGGTTTCTTTAAACGACCTTATACTTCATCACTTTGTTTGTAAGCCCTGTAGCATTGTCACGGTTTGAGACACTTAGCGTGTGGTTGCATGACTCCATTGGTTTAAAATAACTGCCACCTTTCTGTGACAAATGCTTTTAGGATGATGTGGGCAGCCGGTACCGTGGCTGCTATGTCCAGTATCACCTTCCCTGCAGTGAGTGCCCTAGTCTCCCGCTGCACTGATCACGACCAGCAGGGTAAGACGACACCAGGGTACGACATCAAAGGTCAAAATGACCCACAGCTCAATCAGAGACTGTTACATCAGTGGTTTTCCTTTATCATGAAATTTAAAAAAAGCATGTTCGGGTTTGTAGTCTCTCATTTAGGTGCTTTTTGTTTAAAGTTAGTAGCTCTATGTAGGAAACCAAACACAACACCGCCTGTTTACACCTTGCATTTACATGTGTGTTGTGTCTGGATTGCATCTGGATAAAGTTTGGCCAGATTCCGTTTCACTGAAGTGTGTCCCCAGTGTGAGCTAAGGAGATCTAAGGCACCACGTATGCTGCTGTCTGTTTGTATTCTTCTTTACCCCTCCTTTTTACACTTTCAGTGACAAGCTGGTGTCAACAGACACACATCTGTTTAAACTGTGACTGTGCTCAGGAAGATTCGTCTCTGGCCACTTTCAATTTTGGTTTGACTTCTCCAGTTGTACTGCATCCTGTTGGTTTTCCCCCCTGGCTTGTCACACAATCGTGTGAAATCCCAATGTTATCTGATTTCTGAAAATGCCTGTGGATGCAAGGTGTAAACAGACACACATGAGCTCTCCAACACCAAGCTATAGTGCGGTGAAAGTGAAGGATATGTGGCTGTGGGTTTCTACAAATGTCGCGGTTACTCTGTCTGTTGCAGGTGCAGTCCAGGGAATGATAACCGGGATCAGGGGCCTGTGCAATGGCCTTGGCCCAGCTTTTTTTGGGTTCATATTCTTTTTGTTCAATGTGGAACTGAATGAGATGGGCCCAGTGGATCATGACCCAGCCTCCACTCCCAGTAATGAGGTATCTAATTATGTTGTATTCATCAGTACCTGTAATTTACTCACAATTACATGTAGTGCATTTGGTATGGCCTATTATATACATGATGCAGCACATGTATACAAACAAGCACACAAATATTTCTAAATATCAAAATACTGGAGGACCAGTGAGTTCTTCTGAAGTAAGATTCATGGTATGCTATGAATTGTATACTGTGGAGTGCAGGTATGTAACTTGAGTTGTGAGGAAGTTTGAGCCTTGAGTATCTGAATAGCATTAGTGGCTTAATTGCTTATCAGGGCACCAAAGGTTTTCTGGTGGAATTTTTTTTATGGCTCGGTTTAGGGAAATCAGGGAGACCGAAGGTATGCAAGTTATATGGTTGTGTATGTTTGGGCACCCCTTGTCAGATTTTTAGATTTATCAGTTTCTACACGATGTAGTGGCACAAGTGCTTTTTAATTTGCTGAGTTAAACATACTGGGGAAAATAAAACAGGATGCAAATATCGCCTGTTTGTATTTCGTATGTTATGTTCTTGTTTACTCCAATATGACTCGGCAAATAAATGAAAACTGTGTGATAAAATTAGCAAACAAATGCCTTTAAAAAAAAAAAAAAAATTTGGCCTGGAGTGTTAATTCATTTATTTATTTTTGCATATCTAAATATTAATACACACTAAACAATACATGACACTGAAGTGGAAATCTGTCACCACTTGGCAGCACTAAGGTGCTGTTCCTGATTAGATTATTTAAGGCACTGGACACGCTCTTGGCGATGTAAAGTTCCTGGAGGTTGCTAAATGGGAATAGTGGCTAGATGAGGGGCTGTTCCTTCGTTAGGGATGGACACCTTCTGGTGATATGTTGCCCCGTATTTACAGAACTCATTTATTGCTCCTTTCTTTGAATTGCCAAACTCCTTCCTTACAAGCCCTGGGTCACGTTGCTACCTCTCTCGACGCAGGGCATTCAGCGAGCTCTTCTTATCATGACTCGTTGCGATGTGAAACGCTTGACCTCATATCTAACTCTACAGCTCCTTTGCTTTTCAGAGTTCAGTCATTCCGGGACCCCCTTTCCTGTTTGGAGCCTGCACTGTACTTCTCGCACTGCTGGTAGCCATCTTCATTCCTGAAGGACACAGTCTGGCAATCAAGACCTGCAGTGCGCGGGCCGCATCAGGACCAGTCAGTGGACCCCAGTGTAGTAATTCAGCTCCTGGGAGTGATGAAGACATTGAGCCTCTCTTGCAGGACACCAGCATGTAGCCACCTGTTTCAGCCTGCTGCAACCTCAGCTGTTTTGGAACACGCAGGCAATACGTCACGGGGAACAAGCGGACTTGAAGCAGTTACTGTACGGCTGTTTGTTTTTATTATCTAATAAATTGCTTCCAGCATTTTTATTATTATTATTATTATTATTATTATTTTTACTAAATATATCACTTTTTTTTTTTTTTAAACGTAAGTTTTAACATTAAGGATGTTTTTGATTTCTTGCCAACTCAGATTTGCTTTGCTTTGCTTTTTGTTGAGAAAAAGAATGTGCCTTCACCATACATGCAAAGTCAAAGTATTTGTATTTACTGAATGTATACAATACTGTACTATAGGCAACCATGGGGGTTTAATGTTGGAGCGTGCGGTTCGGTAGCAGTCCTCTATGAAAGGCAAAGTCTTTATATAGAAGTATAGACACATTGATGTATTAAAGTTCCTATTATAATAAGCATTTTAACGAAGAAGCTAGAGAAACCGAGGCTTCTGTTTATCCTTTTATATCCTTGCCCGTTTAGATTCCATACAGCTCTGGAAAGAAATAAGAGCCCGCTCCAGTTGTACAGCTGGTTCTCAGTGAGGAACCGAAGGCTGGGTTCTAGCTTTACTGGCAGATACAGTGAGCGTCTGGTTCATAAGAACAAGATCCAGCAGCAAGCACACAGGACAACACAGCTACAGACTGGCAGAGGGCCAAACCCCCTCTCTACTGACCGTGATGAGCGCCACCTCATTCCAATGTCCCTTACCCACCGTAAGATGACCTCAGGTGACCTACAGAGAGGCTGGCGAGCGGTGGCTGGGGGGAAACGCACAGGAATCTAATACAATATCTGATCTGGAGTTTGGGAGACATGGTTCCAGTAGTGTAGCGAATCAAACAGAACTGAGGGATTCTGGTCCAACACAAACCCAGAACCTGTACAGCTAGAGACACTGGTGGGCTCTTAAATTTTTCCAGAGCTGTATTTCCAGGCGCAGCTTGTCGTCGTAGTGTGTGAACTAAATGCACTAAATGTTATCTTAGCTTTGACTGTGCCATGTAACGATGTCGTCCTGAGGCAAACATATCCAAGAAAGCGTGTAACCCGCTAACAGCCAAGACTATACCCGAAATGATTTGACAGTATTCACAAACGTCAGGACTCGATGTACATTTATGTAAAGGAGCTATTTATTTTCTAGCCTGTGACATATTTACTTGTACATGTTTGTATAACCCTCTAAATGTGGTCGTCACACAAATACTGCTACCTCAAGCCATAACCCAGAGCATGACTTAACCCTATCTGAGTTTAACCAACAAATCAGTGCTATATATTAGAATGACAATGTCTCATATATCATCAGACTCCAGCTTTGCTTATGATGCGTACCTTTTTCTTTACCACCCCTGTAATTAATGAGCCACTCCGCACATTCCTGGGGTACTGTTCTAGTGCGCTGCCGATGCTCTTCTTTAGCAGAAGGGTTCGGTTCATCATCTTAATATCGTGCTCATGTCATTTTATGATTTAATGCTGTGTACCATGCACCGCAGTGACTACCAGCATGAACCACTTCAGACAAGACAAGCCAGTAACCCCTTTTAACCTTCGATCCGGATTATTTTGGTGGGCATGGTTTTCCACTTTGCTTGTCGCTAGATGAACTAGTACAGAGATCTTTGTGTAATGCCATGGTGGTAGTGTTCTGTTCGCCCATGCCCTGGAATGTCTTACACTGCTATCTGATTATACTGTACTTGTGAAAAGCACACGGACAACATTTCTGTTGGTGGTTTCGGTAGTTCACTGCGGAGGCCCAAACATGCACTCACAAATAAGGATGTCAACTGAGCATATGGATTATTTTTTAAAGATGCAATCGATAAATGTATGGCCGTAGTTTCTGAAGAACTGTATAGTTTTGTGCACATATATATATACTATATCCAGAAACCGGCAGACTTTAGACGACGAAGGTCAATGTTTTTGTTAATTAACTGCACTTTTGTAGTTTGAGAAATGTGCTATTTAACCTGATATGCAGCCGTTTTTGTAGGATCCATAGTTATTTGTTGCAGTGTATTGCTGTCAGTGTGTACGGTGTACACAACGTCTTGGTTTGCTCAACGCTGCAACTTGACATTGTTCATTGTGCCTGTAGAGTTATTAATTGATTATACGAGTAAAACTGTAAATTCTCAGCACGTCGTTTGTCTTTGTTTCACTATTTAACAATGAGGACTTGGATGAGAATTAGATGAGTGTAGTAAATGAAAAACATAGTTTTCAGTACCCCACCCCCTCTTCCGGGGTACAACTCCTTGCGTCTTCGTTTTGATGGAAAGAGTCGCAGACAGGTGGAGTGAAGTTGAAAGCAAATCAAGTATTTATTTAAAAATTACTGGATCCAGGAAAACAGCCATCCCAACGTAAGGTTCCGACCCCTTTCTGATCTGACTCCATGTTTATACCCCAAATGACGTGAAATCTGCTGATGAGGCGTTGCTAAGGATTAGCTCATGTTAATATGCATAATTTCACGTGTTAGTACTCAGTTTCTTGTGTCTGACCCGATCATTTGCGCTTGACCTTGATTGTGTTTTTGTATTCTCTCAGAATTGGACAGTGTGGTGGACACTGCAGGTTAGGGAGTTACCCACACATAGAGAGAAGGCCGCTCTGTCCGTCTTCAACCTCCTCTGTGTCAATTCAGTTCGTACAGAGTGCACCAGTCGATGATTGATGACAGTGAGTTAGAAACATGCAGTGGCCTCATCTCTCATTCCCATAAACAAAAATGCCTTTAAGCGTGAGTAACATGCCATACAATAGAAGTCTGTTATATGTTAATATGTCTTAGGAGTAAATATCATGTGAGTACTGGTTAATCTTCTATATAGATGCATATAAAATACAAGCTTTCACACAATGATTATGTAGTTGTAGATGCTAAAGTTAAGTAATCATTATTTAAGGATGTTTGTCAACAAACACAAGGTATAATAAACGTTTTCCACAACATGAGGAAGCCTTAAATAACTAACTGTAATGCCAAATTATTTAGGATGTCCATTCTTGCTTGGAGGTTTGGAGAATTCAGTGGGAATGTTTTTCCACACTAGGAAGTTCAGCCTTGGACGTTGAGTGTAAGACTGTCCATCATTTCCACATGAATGAAATAAGCTTCCCAGACAAACCATGAGTTACTTTAGGTGTTTGAGGTGGTAGTAACTTCAAGCTCCTGCACATGGCGCTGTGTAGGGTGGGTGTATGTTTGTGAGAACCTGCAGAGGTTTATATTTGTTCTGTTAATCAAAACACACTAATTCTATTTATGTGCTAACGGCGCCCCCTGCTGGAGAAGACTATCAGACAGGTATTCTTTATGTCAGTCCTCGGAATTCAGCTTTACATGTCTGGGAAACTATGAATTATCATATTTGAGTGTTTTGTATAGCCAGTAAAGGTCTAACATAAAGGTCTTTAACATGAAGTGAGTCCTGTAAGTCACAACAACACACCCCATAATTCATACTTCGTAGCACCTTTTGAGAATCGTCCACCAACCAAAAATATCCAGCATAACCATGTCCTGTGGGCAGCGTCCTGTGGGCAGTGTCCTGTGACCACTGCTGAAGGACTAGAGGATGACCAACTCTGCACTGTGCAGCAGCAGATGAGCTATTGTCTCTGACTGTCCATCTACAAGGTGGACCAGCAAGGTAGGAGTGTCCAATAGAGTGGACAGTGAGTGGACACAGTGTCTAAACACTCCAGCAGCACTGCTGTGTCTGATCCACTCACACCAGCACCACACACACTAACACACCACCACCACGTCAGTGTCACTGCAGTGCTGGGAATGATCCACCCCCCACATAATACCTGCTCTGTGGTGGTCCTGTGGGGGTCCTGACTATTGAAGAACAGGGTTATACAGTATACAGGGAGGTGTACTCAGTGAAAGGTACACACACGCAATATAATACCTACAGCTGGCAACACCTGGATGGATCTAAACAAAGTAAGTTTGTGGAATGTCTGGAGCGACTAAGGATTTCATATAAATATGATCCAAGGTCATTTAGGGATCTGAAAGAAAGACAAGAGGAAAATACCCACAGCCTCCCCTAAAAAAGTACCAGGTTAATACCATCAGAGAATCAGCCCCTCTGGATGTTACCACCCCCTAATCACTGCACTGCACTCCTATCCCAGTAATGACCAGCAGATGGCACACCTCACACCCAGGCTCTTATATACACAGCTCTGGAAATAAATCAGAGCCCACTCCAGTATCTTCTTAAATCAGCATCTCCACATGTACAGCAGGTTCTCAGTGAGGAACCGAAGGTTGTAGATGGACAGATGGACAGTCAGAGACGATAGCTCATCTGCTGCTGCACAGTGCAGTGTTGGTCATCCTCTAGCCCTTCATCAGTGGGCACAGGATGCCGAAGGCAAAGTAATTACTTCTCACGGCTTCTCTTATCACTGCTATGCTGATGATACGCAACTCATGCTTTCCTTCCCATCATCTGATACACAGGTCTGCAACCGCATCTCAGCATGCCTAACTGACATCAGCTCATGGATGACAGCTCACCACCTTAAGCTCAATCCCAGCAAGACTGAGCTGCTGTTCATCCCGAGCACTACAGGTCCTCACTGTGATCTTGCTATCTCATTCGGGAACTCGTTGATCGCCCCGACTGAGGATGCAAGAAGTCTTGGAGTGATTCTGGATGGCCAGTTATCGTTCTCAGCTCATATAGCGAACCTGACTAGGTCATTCAGATTCCTCCTCTACAACATCCGGAGGATACGACCCTTCCTCTCTCAGGAGGCCACCCAGCTGCTGGTCCAGTCTCTGGTCATTTCAAGGCTAGACTATTGCAACTCGCTCCTGGCTGGTCTTCCTCTGCGGGCCATCAGGCCCTTGCAACTTGTTCAGAACGCTGCAGCCCGTCTCATCTTTAACCTTCCGAAGCTACAGACTGGCAGAGGGCCAAACCCACTCTCTACTGACCGTGATGAGCGTCACCTCATTCCAATGTCCCTTACCCACCGTAAGATGACCTCGAGTGACCTACAGAGAGACTGGCGAGCGGTGGCTGGGGTGAACCGCACAGCGAGCATGGTTCTAAAAACAGGCTTCTGGAGGTCATTAGTGATTTTCTAAATAAACAGATCTAATACAATATCTGATCTGGAGTTTGGGAGACATGGTTCCAGTAGTGTAGAGAATCAAACAGAACTGAGGAATTCTGGTCCAACACAAACCCAGAACCTGTACAACTAGAGACAACGATCATTTAGAGGTGGTCACTTAAATTCTTCCAGAGCTGTATATGATGGACTGGCGGCCGGTCAGTGTATCCTGCCTGTTGCAAGCTGGGATAGGCTCCAGCACCAGACCCAGTGCGATTAGGCGGGTTAGAAGATCAGTGAGTGAGAGAAACATATCTCCTACTTTTCACTGCCCGATAAAATAACCTCTCTGACCTTTGCACACTACCGTACATCCACCAATACATCCACCCAACAGAATGACACAAAGACAGAGCAGCCCTTAACACCTTTAATGGTTTGGAGAGTCATTAACCCCAATACACTTTATCCGAATGTTCATCTACGTTGCTCATAACGGCTAGCCATAACTCTTAGATAGGATCAAACCAATTAGGCCATCGCCTAGCAACAAGTATTTGGTCACGTAATTAGACTAGACTTAAAAACCGTGGTCATCTTCTATAATACAGTCATTCAGTAGCAGCCAACAGAGAGCATGCACTCACACGTCTTCAGCTACATATCCAAACACAGAACTCCTCATCTCGTGTGAACACAACCCAAATATATGTGACATGCATCTTGAGGATGACGGAGAACAGTCAAAGTGCACATACAAAATGATAGTAACGTCGTAACAGCTGTTTAGATAAGTTCGTATAATGATAATTCTCGTATTGGTGACATTGCTGTTCGCCGATGTCCAAGTAGTCTCGGAAGTCTTCAGGTTCGTTAAAGAAGGCAGGTCAGGGACACTTTAGTTGTGTAGGTCGGCGCGGTAGCTAGAAAATAAAATTTTATAAAATATTAGTGTATATGTGGTATAAAGCCATCTTCTTCAAACGCATAACAAATGGATCATTTACAAGCATCAGTGTCACTGCAGTGCTGAGAATGATCCACCACCCACATAATACCTGCTCTGTGGTGGTCCTGTGGGGGTCCTGACCATTGAAGAACAGGGTAATACAGTATACAGAGAAACAGATGGACTACAATGTGTACCTGTACACCTACAGAGTGTCCTATATGGTCAGTGGAGCTGATAGAATGGAGAATGAGTTTAGATACAAGGAGGTGGGTGGGTTTAATGTTATGGCTGATGGGTGTATAAATGGTTTCAAAGGTAAAGAGTCCAAGGTTGAGCCATACAGTGCAAACATCTGTTTAGCATGTTCCTTTCCTTAGCCTGGCAACCTTCACTTGGGAACTGCCAAATCTTTTTGTGGGGTACAGAAGCTGTTGTGGTTGGTTATGTGGGCAGTAAGTTGGTAAGCCAGTTCCCAGAAGCAGAACTGGGGGTCTTGGAATTGACTTATGTGCAGTTCTCTCAAAATTGTACTGGGAGTACAGTACCAGTCCAAAAGTTCAGACACGGCTCCTCATAGCAGGTTCCCCTTCTGTGTATCTTAGAGCTTTACTGTAGAATAAAAGTGAAGACACCAAACTATAAACTAGCCCTCATGGAATTATACAGTCCACCTTAAAACCCTCCAGCATGGAATTATACAGTCCACCTTAAAACCCTCCAGAATGGAATTATACAGTCCACCTTAAACCCCTCCAGAAAGGAATTATACAGTCCACCTTAAAACCCTCCAGAATGGAATTATCCAGTCCACCTTAAAACCCTCCAGAATGGAATTATCCAGTCCACCTTAAAACCCCTCCAGAATGGAATTATACAGTCCACATTAAACCATCCAGAACGGAATTATACAGCCCACCTTAAAACCCTCCAGAATGGAATTATCCAGTCCACCTTAAAACCCTCCAGAATGGAATTATACAGTCCACCTTAAAACCCTCCAGAATGGAATTATACAGTCCACCTTTAACCATCCAGAACGGAATTATACAGAACCAGCTTGAACCAGCTTCCTTACCCTGCAGTGGAGCTGATAGAACAAGGTTTATTACTAAGCAGGTTTGGAGCGATTCTATTGGTCGCTCTATCATAAATATTCACTAACCTGAAAGGAGAACTAGAGCTTTTACACAGTGCAGAAAAAGAGATCAAAGTTTTTACACCACTAAATATATATTAGAGGTGGAGATATGGAGGAGTATCATACTGTGTATATCAGGAGTAGATGTGGTGGATCAGGATACTTATTCATTTAGCTGGGGGTGTCAAAACTTTTGACTGGTAGTGTAGATCAGAAAATGATGCAGGTATGATACAGTTAGTCCCTAAATTGAAACGACTGTTGTACCCATTTATCTGCACACTGTATTGATATGGAATTTAGATTTTCTCCAGAATGATCACATCTCCGGTGTGATCACATCCGAACCCCCAGAGCAGCTAGAGGCACCTGAGCATCAGCATCACCGTGAGTCTCCTGCCCTGTTTCAGCAGATCATCACCCGGCATGACCACAACCTCTACAATGACCAGGGTCTGGCTCTGATCATGAACTCTATCTATGGGTCGGCTCCACCTGTGCAGTTACTCCGTCCTGGACTAATCAGACTGGATCTAATAAATCTAAGCTCCTCCTCCTGTTAGTGCTGTCTTACTCTTCTCTTCCAGGTTCGACCTGAGGAGGTTGGGTTCCGCCCTTGAGCCTGGTTCCTCTCGAGGTTTCTTCTTCCTCGAGGGAGTTTTTCCTCGCCACTGTTCCCTCTGGCTTGCTCAAGGGGGGCTTGGACCTGGTTTCCCCCACCTCCCCACCCCACATGTCTGTTTCGAACTAAACTGATTTTCTGTGAAGCTGCTGTGAGACAACGTTGGTTGTAAAACACGCTATACAAATAAATATCGATTGATTGATTGATGACTAGTATAATGCATACCTAGCATTGGGGAAATGGTGTAAAGTGATGTCTGTAAATCATGTTTAACTTGCCTCGATCTTTTAGAGTGTCGATATATGTCTGCATAAACTCCTTCTCGTGATCTTCCTGCTCTGTGTCGTCAGTGAGGTGTCCTTTCTCGTCCCCATCGTCATTCGTGCTTAATGGATTATCAAACAACTTGATGAATCTGAAAACAGATATCAACATGGTATGAAATATATAAGCTAAGTTATATAAGCTTTATAAACTTTGTGCAAACTTTATATTTATATGATATTGCCGTTTCGCTTCAAGTTTTAGAGTTGCAGAACCTCCTACTTACTTGAGGCCAGGGTTGTCATGGAGTCTGGAAGGCATGTTGATTAACTCATCTCCACTGACTACAAGCATCCTCAGCGTGTTCATATCTGCCATTATCATCGGTAGGTACGTCAGCTTGTTCTTGTGCAGGAACAGTGTCTGTAACTCGTCTAGCCTATGAAAAGAGGGAAACGGGTGATGGGTAAATAGGTAAATATGTAAATGAGTGAATTTTTAAAATGTCCTTATCCCACACGTATCATTTGTGTTTTATTATGGGCCGTAAGTGATTTATGATGTGACCAGTTTTTACAGACAGTGGCTGTATTCGAAATGGTACACCACCATACCGCTCACCACAGTAGTATCTACCGCACACTGTATACGCCCCCTGTGTGAGGTATACAGTACGGTAACAAGTTCCGACCTACAGTGTAGTATACTAATACAGTCACATGACCAGTTACCTCACATTTACCTCAGAGCTGTTATTACTGTGTCCACTGTTTAGAGCTAGCTGCTGCTAACGCTGCTCAGTTCACCTGAGATACGGTTAGCCTAGCTGTTAGCTCCCCTCGGCAACTTCACTCTAAAACTGATCCTCTACAGTGAGTTCATCTTTTATTAATCTTCAGACCTGTATATTTAACTTTCTGAGGCTCATTCTGATGAAAACACACCCCACTACAATCACTACACCCACATTTACCTCAGAGCTGTTATTACTGTATCCACTGTTTAGCGCTAGCTGCTGCTAACGCTGCTCAGTTCACCTGAGATACGGTTAGCCTAGCTGTTAGCTCCCCTCGGCTAGTTCACTCTAAAACTGATCCTCTAAAGCGAGTTCATCTTTTATTAATCTTCAGACCTGTATATTTAACTTTCTGAGGCTCATTCTGATGAACACACACCCCACTACAATCACTACACCCACATTTACCTCAAAGCTGTTATTACTGTATCCACTGTTTAGAGCTAGCTGCTGCTAACGCTGCTCAGTTCCCCTGAGATACGGTTAGCCTAGCTGTTAGCTGCCCTCGGCTAACTTTCTGAGGCTCATTCTGATGAACACACACCCCACTACAATCACTACACCCACATTTATACTCGGAGTGGGCTGCGTTTAGCTCCCGCCGCCATTTTCTCTGGCTGAAGCAGGCTGAGAGCTGGTGAGGCACGGTGCATGATAGGATGTAGTACACCAGGAAAATAGCTCCACCTGTATACTAGAAACTCTGACTGGAGTAGAACACCATCTGTTTATCTCCAGTGCACTACAGATCTTCAATTCGGTCATATGCTACATACTGCATACTACTTTTAGGTGGATTTAATACGCAAGTGGTATATATGTATATAGAGATATATAGATGATGATTCAACGCTATTGGGAAGATATGGCTTACCAGGAAGCTGATAACCCTTATCTACACTACATCCCATAAGTCTAAGTATGGAGTTGTAAAGGTTCCTAATGGTGTCCTGTGATAATCCATCCCATGCAGCTTGACTATCCTCACACAGTTCCTGCAGATGGTGCGGTAGGGGTGGAGGTGGAGTGACACGAGGGCTTCTGTATGTATGACGCGTTGCCACACCCCGTTCATCTTGGTGCTGACCACGATGCCTCCACACACGGATTCGTTGGTCGTCTCCACCAAGACTAAAGCGGGCCTCGTCACTGAAGATGACCCGCTGCCATTCTGAGTCACTCCATGACAGTCTGGTACGACACCACTGCAGTCTTTGGTGACGGTGACGTGGTGTTAAGGACAGTCGTCATAACGCTCTGCGTACATGTAGCCCTGTTTGGTGCAGCCGTCTGCCAATGATGCTGGCACTAACAGGATGACTCATGGAGGGCATCACTGTTCGCTGCTGGCTCAGTCAGGTACAGCGATAATGCCTGTCCTTGCTTACGTCACTTAACAACTTCTTGACTTGTTGATTCCTTCTGGGTGCAGCTGTTTGCGCTACATGTGTTTAATGATGTGTATGACATACGCTAAACATACCTGTCAATATCCTCTGGCAAATCTGTAAGCCTGTTGTTGCTGATGTCCAACCACTGCAGACTTGACATTCGAAGGACACAGACTGGTATAGTGACAAACTTGTTTTCTGCTACGTCGAGATGCTTCAGCTTCTTTAGGTTGCTCAGCTGGAAAACACAGTTACACTAAATTCCATAACAAATACACACCACGTGGCTTGACTGGAAAACAACAACGACAAAACACTGTGTAAATTGAAGCGGCAGAGTCCGTTACCTCAAATGGCAGTTCACTGAGATCTGAATTTGCCGTCATTTCCAGTTTCTCCAGATTTTCACATTCTCCCAGCTCAGGAGGAATGCTTGATAGCTTGTTGTAATTCACATTCAGCTCAACCAGGTTAACCAGCTTTCCTGGAGATGACACCAAAGACCCAGTGACTTCATTCAGTGAGTTGGCATGCTGGGAAAATGTTCGCTTTGCATTCTCATCTACTAAACAGTATAGCAACTGTGTGCAAATAAATCAGAAAGGTGTAATGAAAGAGGAGTGACCTATCTCAGGGGGAAGCATCGTGAATCCATTTTTTGGGATGTCCAGGATACGCAATTCCACAAACTCTTGAATGTACGTAGGAATCTTTTGAATCTTTGTTCCACGAATATGCCATTCCCTGAGAAACGTCATATACTCCAGATCTTCTGGTAGTTTCTGTAATTCGGTTCAGTTAAATACAAATTAAATATGCTTTGGCAGGTCTTTATGATTTATGGCTTTAATATTTGCTTGAAACTGCCAACATTAGATTTACCCTCCATTTTTTTCCAGTCAGCTCAAAAATGAATTTCTTATCTTCACTATCAAGGCCTGCTATAAAGAGAAACAGTCTTATTAACATTATTGGCAAACCAAAAGAATCTAGTCTGGTTGAATGGCTTGAGGAGTTATAATTAGGATAAGCATATCCTACCCAGATAGCAAAAGTGTGCTGGCCCAAACTGGCCCACATTCCCCATTTTATCTGGCTCACTTGTCTCATGGATTGGTGGCACCTGGGCAAACCACTCCTGGTTGCACAATGTGGGCCACATACACACCAGGTTAGGGCCACACCTCTACTGTGTCTCTTTAATAAGTGGATCAGATCTGTGTTTTTATATATGTGGGCCAGTTTCAGCTAACATGTAGTTTCCCAGTAGGCAGCACTGCCAGATCTGTACCGGAAGTGGACTAGATCTGTTTTGGAACATGTGGGCCACAATTATGAGGGCCACTTTTGGATCACATGTAGTTTGCCAGTAGGCACCACTTCCAGATCTGTACCGGAAGTGGACCAGATGTGCTTTGGAACATGTGGGCCACATCTGTATGTGGACCACTTTTGGATCACATGCAGTTTCCCAGATGTGGTCAAATCTACATGCTATCTGGGTATGAGGTAAGACTTTGATTGCTGTGAAGTTCTCCACTACTAATTCAATTCCACCCTAAAATGACTAAATCTTTTTTTGAGCTAATTCTCATTTAAAAGCTGATTTATGAAAACCATTGCATCTAAACTGTGACACCATCATGCCATCATGATCAGTACCAAAGTACATACAGTCTTGATAAAGCAGTGTACAGATTTCCCTTCAAACCAAAACATACTTGTGTCAACTGTGGGTAGAATATCCATTTCTGCAAAGGTGGATCTCTCCAGATAGCACTGGAGTGCGTTGACTTCGTTGAGCTTCATTTTCCTGCAGGTTATGCGATACTGCCATTGCTGATTTATCCTGAGATCAAAGAGCACAAGTTACAGTGTTGTCACAAAAGACTAGACTTAGTGTCTTTCTCCTAGCTGTGCTCAACTAAACCATCTTTTCCTTCCCAGCCTAATATACAGCAGTTTTCTGTAGTGCTGTGAGAATTTGGTGAACCAGAAAGATGTGGAAATTTCAGTATTTCACATTGATGTGGTGACACTAGAGTCTCTTCACCTACACTGAGCTGATGAAGAGTCCTGTTCCAGAAATGATAATAGAACATTAGAGCCGTAATAAACCATGCTCCTGTTACTCTCCATACTTAAGTACATCTGAAGGTACATACTTTAGTACTGTTACTCTCCATACTTCAGTACATCTGAAGGTACATACCTTAGTACTTTTACTCTCCATACTTCAGTACATCTGAAGGTACATACTTTAGTACTGTTACTCTCCATACTTAAGTACATCTGAAGGTACATACTTTAGTACTGACACTCTATAATTAAGTACATCTGAAGGTATATACTTTAGTACTGTTACTCTCCATACTTAAGTACATCTGAAGGTACATACTTTAGTACTGTTACTCTCCATACTTAAGTACATCTGAAGTTAAATACTTTAGTACTGTTACTCTCCATACGTAAGTACATCTGAAGTTACATACTTTAGTACTGTTACTCTCCATACTTAAGTACATCTGAAGGTATATACTTTAGTACTGTTACTCTCCATATTTAGGTACATCTGAAGGTAAATACTCTAGTACTATATCCACCATTGATTACAGCATCAAAGCTTCCACATAGCTACACATAACAGCTTGTACACAGTAGACCCGATATGCTCGTCGTGGCTTTCCTCACTTGTTCAGGGCGCTTTTATTGACCCGTTCTTGCTCCTTCTTCTGCCTCTGTTTGTACTTCCTCACTCGGGTCTCCCAGACATCACGTAGCAGTGAGAGATCATAGACTGGAATGTCAATCCTAGTGCTATCTGCTCTCATGATGGTCTCTGTATTTGGGAATAAGCTTTTAGGGACATTTTGCAGAGAAGATGTAGCAGCATTCCAGCCAAACGGCTTTCAAAAACATCCAATAATATCCTTGGAAGCCTCAACATAGCTACGTGTAGCCTATAGATAAATAATACAGCTATGAAGCTACACAGCAGTAATGTGAAACTACATGTAGAATGCCTGGGCTTGTATGAGCTAGCATGTAGCAGTGCCAGTGTGACCTAACTTGCCTTTACTCCCAACAACAGTAGAAGCAATGACCTCAAGGTGCATGCAAACTGACCCAGACAATAGGAATAGCAATCCAAACCTTACTCGGTTTCAAAATGACATAGTCTTACCTGTGGTGTGTATCCGTAGTGCCTCTTTCTAGATTTAACGGCTCTTGTTTACAGGAGTTAGGCACGATCCAAGTCTATGGGTCATCTATATTTAGTGTGTCTGAGCAAGGTGCTATTTTTTCCCGGGGAGATACAATTCCCTATGTCATGCTCTCTCAAAAGTGTCACATGTCCACAAGCTCACACATACCAACTCCCTGAGAGGGTCATTTAAATTCAGTGTTTGAGGTGAACCATGCAAGCAGGCATGAGTCCATCTTTTATTAATAACAGAATCAGATATTATGACAGACAACCGTATACAAACGTTTACTGGTCAAGGGTCAATCAACCAATCCTCTCCAGCAGCCACTTTATTAAAAACACCTCCTTGTATTGACACTCAGTGTTTACTTTATCAGCTCCACTGACCATATAGGACACCCTAAAGGTGTACAGCTCCAGACTGTAGTCCATCTGTTTCTCTGTATACTGTATTACCCTGTTCTTCAATGGTCAGGACCCCCACAGGACCACCACAGAGCAGGTACTATGTGGGTGGTGGGTCATTCTCAGCACTGCAGTGACACTGACATGGTGGTGGTGTGTTAGTGTGTGTGGTGCTGGTGTGAGTGGATCAGACACAGCAGTGCAGCTGGAGTGTTTAGACACTGTGTCCACTCACTGTCCATTCTATTAGACACTCCTACCTTGCTGGTCTACCTTGTAGATGGACAGTCAGAGACGATAGCTCATCTGCTACTGCACAGTGCAGTGTTGGTCATCCTCTGGTCCTTCATCAGTGGTCACAGGACGCTGCCCACAGGATGCTGCCCACAAGACGCTGCTTACAGGGTGCTACCCAAAGGACCACCTAAGAGCAGGTATGATGTGGGTGGTGGATTATTCTCAGCACTGCAGTGACGCTGACGTGGTGGTGGTGGTGTGTTAGTGTGTGTGGTGCTGGTGTGAGTGGATCAGACACAGCAGTGCTGCTGGAGTGTTTGAACACTGTGTCCACTCATCGTCCACTCTATTAGACACTCCTACCTGGTAGATGTAAAGGTGAGTTCCATAGCCGGTAAGGGCACACCGGACACCGAGGACGACCAGTAGGTTCAGGAGTGAGCACTGGTAGACGTGTATGCTGAAATACTTTGTTCTTGCACTTATACTCACCATAACCTTCCTTCGCTATAGGTATGAGCACTGGGTTAGGGTTGCCAGGTAGTGCACTTATGCTTATACTGTATGTGTCTGTGTATTGATCTCTCTAGGTTTCATCACTGGCCCTTGTTCGAGCAGTGTCTGAGCTCATGGCGAGTTTTAGACTCTAACCTTCCTGTACTAGCTGGGAAACATCATCTGACAGAACACTAAGCCTGGTTGTAAGTCTGCTTGATGCCATGAATGTAAAAGAAAGAACATGACAACTGCTCCAAAGCAGAGGACGGACACATGTCCCAGAGTAAAAAAAAAAAAAAAGGAAAATCGTTTGCTTGATGAAAAGAAGTTGCATGTAGTAATACTGACATCTGCTGGACATACTTTCACCAGCATGTTGAAGTTTGCTCAGTTGTTGTTGTTATACCTGCTTTTCCATGTTGTAAAGTTCCTGACATTAAATCCAAAAAGTATTTAAATTCTGTGTTTTTAGAGTGTTTTAATTCTATTGATCTCAGAGCCACTGAATTGTGTTGGGGTGATTCTGAGGTCATTAAGTCTGAACATCTCAAAAGCATATTTGAACTGAGATGGAAATTACACTTTATATTTCATGTAGTGTAAAAGGTTCAGGTAGATGGAGCTGTTCAGTTATTAGGCTGTGTATTCAAACCATACAAAAGCCGGCCTTCATACTGTGGGGTTATCGTCCCCATACTGTGGGTCTAGTTGTAACGCAGTGGTGATGCTAAAGTAGACAATGTGATACGTCTATATCCCCCCAATAACAATTTGATCAAAAACACTTTATTACATACACCCTGTTGTATCTACACTCAATGTCCATTCTATCAGCTCCACTGATCATGCAAGAGGACTCTGTAGTTCTACAGTTTCAGACTGTAGTCTATCTGTTTCTCTGGATGGATGGATGGATGGATGGATGGATAGATAGATAGATAGATAGATAGATAGATAGATAGATAGATAGATAGATAGATAGATAGTGTGGTTTCGAGATCAATACATAGTCAGATGATTATAATTTCTCACTTATACCATATGTATTCCATTAGCTTCATTCTCTGAGTATATTATTCCCTGACTAACACACTAAAAGGCTTAGGCACTTAGGCAATCATAGGGACCACCAATCAGTTACTTCCCTTCACTCGAAGTGGAACAAACTAGCTACTCCTCCGGTCCTACGTGTAGGCCTTATCTCTCTATGCTGGCCACAGTGAGTTATTGTTCAAGTGACCTCAAGGTCTGAGAGCTCTGGATATTTGCCAGGAGCTTCTCCCCGGCCGAAAGCTGTTCAATGAATATATTACTTTGGAGCATGAATTGTGACTCTGTGATTCTACTGATTTGTGCTTATTTAGAAATTTTCCACCACAGTAGATAGATAGATAGATAGATAGATAGATAGATAGATAGATAGATAGATAGATAGATTACTTTATTAATCCCAAAGGGAAAGTCACATACTGTATACTGTATTACCATGTTCTTCAATGGTCAGGACCCCCACAGAGGAAGTATTATATAGGGGGTGGATCATTCTCAGCACTGCAGTGATACTGACGTGGTGGTGGTGTGTTAGTGTGTGTTGTGCTGGTGTGACACCGCAGTGCTGCTGGACACCTCAGAGTCACTGCTGGACTGAGAACCGCCCACCAACCAAAACTATCCAGCCAACAGCGTCCTGTGGGGTGGTGTCCTGTGTGCAGCGTCCTGTGGGGTGGTGTCCTGTGTGCAGCGTCTTGTGATCACTGGTGAAGTACTAGAGGATGACCAACCCTGCACTGTGCAGCAGCAGATGAGCTATCGTCTCTGACTGTACATCTACAAGGTGGACTAGCAGGGACACATTGGGACATAATCTGAAAACGCCGGTTGCTATTTACAAACAAACAAAATGCATTGAGTTGACTTCTAGCCTAATAAAAAGTTGTATAGGCTAAAGCTTAAAACGCTGTTCTTAACATAAACCACAGAGCACCGTTTATTTTATTAGACTTCCCTATCTGATTGTGTAACTCGTGTCTGAAACTTGCTGTTTGGGAGGCTGGTTTATTTATTGTCTGGAAGGGAGCATGGCGCCTCCGGAGGAATGTTCCAGAGTGCGCATGCGCATCGCTGCGGGCTGTTTCTCGCGCCGGGGCCGCTGTAGTGAGTTGGGGGTGCACAACTTCAGAGCTTGTTCGGGTTCTCCTCTCTTTGTGTACACGCGTCACAGGGAGAAGGAGTGCAGTTATGAAAAAGAAGGGAACCCCACACTGCAGAGGGACACAACCACGCTTCTAGGCGGCTCGCCCCCGTTTGTAAGTAGATCTCCGTTGGCCGGTGTGTGTTTGTTGTACTGGACTACTTTAGGACTGCAGCTGGTGGTGTTGTGAGTGTGGGGGGTAGCTGGTCGTTTGCCCAACCGCGCCGCCTGTGGTTGGTGGCTTTGTGGAATTCTCCGTTCCACCTTAAATGGTGCAGCAGTTACAGGAGGCAAGCGACATGGTTTACTGGCACGTCTTAGTTTTTGAAACATGAGGCATCAGGAGGTATCCTGGTACCTTTTCTTCCCCATAAAAAGTGGATGCATAATGGGATGGGCGGATTGATACATAAATATCGATACGATATTCTGGCAGAAAAATCTCGATATTTTTAATTTTTTTTTATTTAATCTATATACAATTAGTTTATTTGTCAGTTTGATTATTAGGGCGAATGTATATTCCATCTCTCAGTGCTGATATAAACCACTAGGATAGGAACTACTTTTCCTACCGCCTACTTCCACTGTAACTATTCAAAATAAAGTTTATTTTAAATATTAATAATAATCTAATAAATACACATGTACTTCCAGAATTCTCATAGGAAGTGTAATGATTTCAACTGCTAGTTTAAGTGAACACAATATCAACTTTATTGAAGACTGGATTACATTTTGGTATGGGATTTGTTATTAGCAAAAGAAGTAAAAAATGAACTTTTAAAGTTTATTTAATATTCACAGTGATAATCAAGGATAATTAAATGTCAGACTTTCAGTTACCATTTTATTCATATTTACCATTGTCCAAAATCACAAACCTTTAAGTATTTGTTATCGGTATTGGGATATTAGCCACTTGGTATTACTTTGATGGTATCGGATTGATGGAAAATCAGTGATATCGTCCATTCCTAATGCATACAAATAATACACTCTGTGCAAACAGTTAGGCTAAAGTATTTTCTGGAAGATGACAAACCTTTATATTAATTCCCTAGTTATATTAATATTTATATACTTTATATTAAGTTCCCTAAAATGTATATTCCTGCATGCTTCCAGGCTGCTGAGTCAGAAGTAGTTCTTCTCCAAGTCTGGCTCACCATCACTGGATGAATGAATAGGTCTGGGAAGACTTCAGGTGGCCGCCACCACTCCAGAGGAGGTGAGTAGGCTTAACTAATGTTATCTGATCTGATCTGGGTAGATTTACCCAAAACGCAGATACTGTA
>JAMWET010005377.1:0-22348 GCA_024036415.1 Prochilodus magdalenae | reverse complement strand
AGAGAAAGACGAGGCCGTGGAGGCAGCGTCGAGCTTGCTCGCAGAGCACGCTGCAGAGCCTTCAGACCAGTTCATGAGTAAGTCTCCATACAGCACTACAGTGCGTGTGCCAAAGCGCTGCCTTACAGCACCGCTGATGTCTCAGACGTGATGTCCTTAAAGGGGACAGATCATATTGACCCAGAGAACAAACGAAACAACTCACTAGTGACTCAGTACAACAACGACAACACATCACAGTGACCCATACAAGCAACGACACACATCACAGTGACCAGAGAAAAATGACACACATCACAGTGACTCAGACTAGAACAACGTACACATCCACAGCTGACCAGGACAACAATAACACACAATCACAGTGACTCAAGAGAACAATGACAACACATCACAGTTGACCACGAAGAACGTACCCAAAAACATCACAGTGACCAGAGAACAACGACACACATCACAGTGAACCTGTAGAACAACGACACACATCCCAGTGACCAGAGAACAACGACACACATCACAGTGACGCAGAGAACAACGTATACCGTACCATCACAGTAGACTCAGACAACCACGAAACCATTACACAGTGACCAGAGAAGCAACGACACAGCATGCACAGTGACACAGGAGACCACGACACACATCACAGTGACCAGAAACAACTACAAAACACATCACTAGTTACCAAGAGACAACGAAACACATCACAAGTGACGCAGACAACACGAAACACATCACAGTGCGCACAGAACAACCGAGCACATCACAGTACACGACCACACAACTGTAAACGTGGCACTGTAGTTTAAAATTCTGATTTTCGCGATCCGTAACATGCACTCAGAAGGAGAGAGTGTTCTGTAATTTGTTCTATATTTACATAATAAAAGTCAGTATTCCTCACAAATAAGCCTAATTCAGTGACACAGTAATGACTTCGTTTCCGTCCTATCAGAAGTCTAACATTACGATAACTGATGATAAGGCCGCTACAGACGCGCCTGAACGTCTCTCCCTCCCACCCATCCGCTCCATGACATACGGACTAACGCCAGTCCTGCGGACCCAGGTCCGCCACTATCTCCGAGTTTTTATGGAGCTAGAAACCATCCAATGAACGCCATAGAAACAGGCGAGTGACTCCGGGAGAAAAAAAAAAAAAAAAAGGAAGTACCCTTATGTCTCTCCTCCTGTATTTCAGTTATACTTTAGTATATACGTCAATATATTGTACCTTAGATCCTCATTTCTATAGCCTCAGGCATATCCAAGATCCGAAGTATCATTTTATATACAAATGCACATTATAGAGCCACTAAAAGTTATATCCTCAAATATCTACTTATAAAATATTATCTACATCTAATATAATATTTCTGGGTTTGTGGTCGTGGAACTACAAAAATTACCTCAGTTCTTGTTTTCTTTTCCTACACTAACTGGAAACATCCCAAATTCCAGATCTAGATATTGTATTTGATCTTTTGATATTAGGATCGCACATCTAATATATATATATATATATATATATATATTATACACTTAATAAGATATTAATACAAGTGGGGTGCGAAGGTTTGGGGCAGCGTTGTTAATTTTCCCTGATATTACCTTTATAAAAGCATTGATTGTTTGATGGATAAGAAAAATTCTGTGTTAACATATAATCAATATAGCAGGGACCAAACACCAGTTGATATTGGAGACATCAGATGAATACATTAAACACATTATATTGATTTATCAGAAAGTGTGACAATCATTGTCTAAACAAGAAGTAGTTAGCGCTGCATAACTTTGGCACCAAAAAACAAAAACCTTTAGTAGATCCTCCTTTTCGGCAGAAATCAACAGCCCTCTAAACGCTTCCCATATAGCTTCTAATGAGAGTCCTTGGATTGTGCTTGCAAGGTATTTTGACGGCATTCTTCTTTACAAAACATCTCAATAGTTCCACTCAGGTTTGATGGTTTTCCGAGCATGGCCAGCTCTCTTTAAGTGACACCTCTCTCCAGATTTTCAATAATATTCAGCGTCTGGGGACCGATGATGGCCATTCCTAGTGTTCATTGTAGAATTGTACTTGTTGCCTCTGCATGAATGCTTAAGTACGATTTTGGAGCAGTGTTTTAGGGGTCATTGTCTTGTTGGAAGTCCAGATCCTGAGCCACGGACGCAGCTTCCAGCATTAGTCACTGATTACCTGGACACTGGTCTCCAGAAATCTGCTGTATTGATTGGAATCCTCATAGCGTCCCTTCAACTTTAACAAGATTTCCTCATTATCCCTGTACTGCCACAACACTGCCTCCAATTGATGGAACCCAACCAACCAAATTTTACTGCTGTATACTATACAGTGTTTTATTCTTGGAGTGTTGCTGTTCTTTTTTCCCTCCATGCATACGGCCCTTGTTAGTGCCCAAAGTAACACAGCACCTTATTCCAAAATGAACGCTGGCTTGTCCCAAATGAGTGCTTAGCATAGACAATACCTCAAGCCAGGAACTTACTTCGCTGCACTGTGGTGTGATACCCATCCGGAAGCCTTCGTATCGCTTCTTTGGTGGTCACATTCTTCCTTTTCTGAAACGGTGTGTTGTGCTGGCAGATTTCAGCAGCTATAAATGAAATGTCCAGAGGCCAACAAGGAACCTTCTGGAGAAGTACAGAAGGAGGTGGCTCTACGCCAGGAAATACCACGAGCAGCTTGGTGGAGCCTGAAAGGTAAGCCCACAGCCTTCTGGGTTTTGCAGTATATCGTCGCTGTCCAAAGAATCAACCAGGTATGTCCTTCTTCCAACAGCAACATCCGCGTCCTGTGCCGTGTGAAGCCGGTGCTGAAGGAGGATGAGCATGAAGAAGGGGCCAGGCGGAGTCCGTCGTGACCACAGACCCTCATAACGAGTCGGCCGGAAACTCCACGGTCCTGAGTAAAGGGAAAGCAAAGACGTTCGAGCTGGACAAAGTCTTCCACCCTCAGGCCACTCAGGAGGAGGTGAGCGTCCTACAGCCATACAGAGGAGTTCAGCTGGAATTCCTACAGGGTGGTGGGACACTTCACAGGGGGTCAGCTGGAATTCTTACAGGGGGTGGGACACTTTACAGGGGGTCAGCTGGAATTCTTACAGGGGGTGGGACACTTTACAGGGGGGCAGTGGGACACTTTACAGGGGGGACACTTTGACAGTGGGTCCCTTGAATTCTTACAGGGTGGTGTGGGACACTTTGGAATTCTTACAGGGGGTCAGCTGGAATTCTTACAGGGTGGTGGGACACTTTACAGGGGTTCAGTTGGAATTCTTACAGGGTGGTGGGACACTTTACAGGGGGTCAGCTGGAATTCTTACAGGGTGGTGGGACACTTTACAGGGGGTCAGCTGGAATTCTTACAGGGTGGTGGGACACTTTACAGGGGGTCAGTTGGAATTCTTACAGGGTGGTGGGACACTTTACAGGGGTTCAGTTGGAATTCTTACAGGGTGGTGGGACACTTTACAGGGGGTCAGTTGGAATTCTTACAGGGTGTTGGGACACTCTACAGGGGTTCCCTTGGAATTCTTACAGGGTGGTGGGACACTTTACAGGGGGTCAGTTGGAATTCTTACAGGGTGGTGGGACACTTTACAGGGGGTCAGTTGGAATTCTTACAGGGTGGTGGGACACTTTACAGGGGTTCAGTTGGAATTCTTACAGGGTGGTGGGACACTTTACAGGGGGTCAGTTTGGAATTCTTACAGGGTGGTGGGACACTACAGGGGTTCAGCTGGAATTCTTACAGGGTGGTGGGACACTACAGGGGTTCCCTTGGAATTCTTACAGGGTGGTGGGACACTTTACAGGGGTTCAGTTGGAATTCTTACAGGGTGGTGGGACACTTTACAGGGGTTCACTTGGAATTCTTACAGGGTGGTGGGACACTACAGGGGGTCACTTGGAATTCTTACAGGGTGGTGGGACACTTTACAGGGGGTCAGTTGGAATTCTTACAGGGTGGGTGGAGACACCTTTTCACAGGGCTGGAGAATCAGTTTGGAATTCTTACAGGGTGGTGGGACACTACAGGGGTTCAGCTGGAATTCTTACAGGGTGGTGGGACACTACAGGGGTTCAGTTGGAATTCTTACAGGGTGGTGGGACACTACAGGGGTTCAGTTGGAATTCTTACAGGGTGGTGGGACACTTTACAGGGGTTCCGTTGGAATTCTTACAAGGTGGTGGGACACATCAGACTCCATGTCCTGGAAATCCTCCTACAGGGTGTGTTTCTTGTGTTTCCAGGTGTTTCAGGAAATTGAGCCCCTGATCACATCCTGCATAGACGGATATCACGTCTGCATCTTCGCCTATGGCCAGACGGGCTCGGGGAAAACCTACACCATGGAGGTACTCCGCCTTAAACGACTCATGACTAATGAAAACGTTATTACTGGCCCTATTCCGGCTGATCTGCTCCCATCAATTATTCAGCGAGCTTGTCAAGCAGTGATACACAGTCTGTCTCCGCTCAGGGCTCCGTGGAGAACCCAGGCATTAACCAGCGAGCGCTGAAACACCTCTTCAACGAGGTCGAGGAGAGGAAGGACATGTGGACGTATACCGTCACTGTCAGCTGTGTGGAAATCTACAACGAGGTTCTCAGGTAGCCCTCCATTTTCCTTCTGGGGGGGCGGGAGGTGCCGGAGCCTATCCCAGTATCCCAACACCCTGGCCTGTCCATCACAGGGCAGATACACTTACATGCACCTTCACACCTGGGGGACAATTTAGCATCTCCAGTTCACCTGCCTGCATGCACTGTGGGAGCCCCAAACCGAAGCATGCCTTCAATGTGGGCACCAAGTCGCTTCACGTTCGGACCCTCAGCCAGCTGCTTAGAGAAGCCCACTGGTGTTAGCACCAGTCCTAACAAGGACATACAGACTCCACACACAGAGGACACCCTGGTTTTCCAACTCCCAGTCCTGCATCCGGTGCAGTACCTGGACGGACACCTTGCGTTTCATTGGTTTAACAAGGTCATGTGACATTGTGACTCACCCACTGGCCAACCAGTGCCAACCATGGGGTATTAATTGAACTCTGTTCTAGTATCGTGTCCCCCACCTCTATCATGTCCTCCTATTAGGGTTATGGAAGTAGCCACCCTACGGACGCCCCAGCTGGGAATCGAACCCGACCCTCCTCGCGGTGAGACTGGCCTCCCGAGCCTGAAATTCATTAAACGTTGATTCTTGTCTTCTGTCAATCTCAGGGATCTGCTGAGCAAGGATGGAGAAAAGCTGGACATAAAGATAAACCCGGACGGGACCGGCCAGCTACATGTACCTGGGCTCAGGGTCAAAGAGGTCAAGAGCTTTCAGCATATCAAGAAAGTGAGTCCAGCAGTTTTGCCTTGATTAATGATAAAGATTTCTGGAACTCTGAATATCCTGACATGCTGTCGTAAGTGAAACCTCGTGCCTCGGAAATGTTTACACTGGATAGAAATAAATTTCCTTAATGTTATAGTTCAGTCTGTAGGTATTGGGGATTTGGCGACCTCTCTGGTGAGAAGGTGTAACTGCACCAAGCATTAAAACATGGCTGTCTGATAGGCGGCCGGAGTGGGCTATTCAGAGAGCAAACTGGCCTTTTCATAGCCAAGAGATGGCACATAGACCCATCAGCCATAACATTAAACCCACCTCCTTGTATCTACACTCACTGTCCACTCTGTCAGCCCCACTGACCATATAGGACACTCTGTAGGTGTACAGGTCCAGACTGTAGTCCATCTGTTTCTCTGTATACTGTTTTACCCTGTTCTTCAATGGTCAGGACCCCCACAGGACCCCCACAGAGCAGGTATGATGTGGGGGGTGGATCATTCTCAGCACTGCAGTGACACTGACGTGGTGGTGGGGTGTTAGTGTGGGTGGTGCTGGTGTGAGTGGATCAGACACAGCAGTGCTGCTGGAGTGTTGAGACACTGTGTCCACTCACTGTCCACTCTATTAGACACTCCTACCTTGCTGATCCACCTTGTAGATCGACAGTCAGAGACGATAGCTCATCTGCTGCTGCACAGTGCAGTGTTGGTCATCCTCTAGTCCTTCAACAGTGGACACAGGACGCTGTCCACAGGACGCTGCCCCACAGGACGCTGCCCCACAGGATGCTGTTGGTGGGATAGTTTTGGTTGGTGGACGATTCTCAGTCCAGCAGTGACACTGAGGTGTCCAGCAGCACTGCTGTGTCTGATCCACTCACACCAGCACCACACACACTAACACACCACCACCACGTCAGTGCTGAGAGGTTATGGCTTCATGGCTGTCTAAACCACTCCCTTCGAGACTCGAGTGCAAAAACGCCCCCTAGTTCTGACAGTGATCTGACGCCTTACTACTGCCCTCAGTTCCAACAGCACGTCTTTGGAAGCGCCGCTTTAATGCTCCGAGGTCAGCGGGATATTCCTGACCAGTGCTGTGGTAATAAAGATCTGTTTGTGTTCCTGCTTGTGTCTGTGCAGATTCTGGCCACAGCTCGGAGGAACCGGATAACGTTCGGCACGCAGATGAATCAGCACAGCTCCCGATCCCACGCCCTGCTCACCGTCACTGTACAGGGAGTGGATCTCGCCACCGGCACCAAATCCTCCGGTCAGCTCCAACAGTCCAAGCAAAAACTCAGATCTTATGGTTCAGTGGCATTTAGGGATTGGATCCAGATCAGATCGGTATCGGCTAATACCGCATGTGCTTTATGAGATGTCATCGGCACCAGACCGAACGCTAAGATATGGCTGATATTCGAATCCGGTATTTGACGGCCATTCATTGTACGCCCAAAGAGAGCCGTCAACGGCTGGCTGCGTTAAAAGTATACCAACTGACCGTTAGCTTTTGTCTGTTAGCATTTGGCTCTGTATCTAAAAGACTGGCTGCCTACTCCACCAACATGGTGCCGATGCTGGTGCCAAAATCTGGAACCGTTCTGCCCTTTACTGGTTTGCGGATGGACAGATCGGCACCGTCTCTGGTCTGAAACCGTGGAAACTGTGACGTAGTGGCCACCATTAACCTTTAATAGCAGGGAAATTAAACAGTGAAACTGCTGGAGAGGACGAGATGCACTCGTCTTTTGTCTCTTGTCCATCAGTAGGGTGGCCACTCGTTCGGTTGAAGGCTGGACAGTCCGGTTTTTCAACTCCCAGTCCCCCGTCCGGTGCAGTACCTGGACGGTCACCTGTTAGTCCTCGATTTATAATCACTCGCCAACAATATTAGGTGTGCCATTGGCTCACGTCCCTTCCAGAAGACCGGCTAATACCGCATGTGCTTTATCAGACGTCATCGCCACCAGACCGAGCGCTGAGATATGTCTGGTATTCGTTATTTGATGGCCCACTCTTTGTACGCCCAAAGAGAACCGTCAGCGGTCGGGTGACAGTGGCTGAGTGAACAGTATACCAACTGACCGTTAGCACAGCACACAGAGGGCCAACCCAGTAAGAACTGACCACTCTGAAACCAGCCCGCTCCAGTCTAGCTTGCCAAGGTGGACCTAATGCTTGTTCTAACGGGTCTTCAGGTTCCGGATTCTGGCACCGTTGTAACATGAGCCACAGCGGTGTGGGACGTGGAACATGTACCAGGATGCTGCTTGGGCAGTTAACCAATCTGGGCCCATTGGGAGGCGGGGCTTAAAGACACAGGAGCTCTAACAGAGCGTGTTTCAGACAGAGGGTGAATACAGATGTACGGTATGAGAGGAGCAGTGGGTTCTGGGAAAACTGAAGCGTGGTAGTTTATTGTAGTAGAACCCGAACACAGAATCACCTGGCTCACGTCCGTGTCGGAAGACATGCCTCGCATTTCATTGGTTTACCAAGGTCATGTGACATCGCTCACCTACCAGCTTACCACGGGTTGCCCTCTGAATGCTAGTAAGCTCCCGTCTGACTCACGAATGCCACCCAGTAAGGAGAGTAAAGCATCATGTTCGTGTCATATGGGTTAGATTATGATTTTAATTCTCTTCTAGTATCGTGTCCGACCTCCCCCCCACTTATGATGTCCTCCTTTTGGAGGTTCTGAAAGTTGCCACCCTAGTCATCAGACCAGCAGCCTTTTTTACTCTACATAACAGCTAACATGAGCTAGCTATGCTAACTGTGACTCTCCCTCTGTCCATAGTTAGCATTGTAGTGATATATCGCCGAGAGCTAGCACTAAAGATCTGCCAGTCGGTCGTTTGTTCTAAAGCTTCTATGCCTCTGTGCTCTAGGTAAGCTGAACCTGGTGGACCTGGCCGGTTCTGAGCGGGTGTGGAAGTCTGGAGCAGAGGGGGAGCGGCTAAAGGAGGCCCAAAACATAAACCGCTCGCTGCTGGCGCTGGGAGACGTCATCCAGGCCCTGAGAGGGCGCCAGACACACATCCCGTTCAGGAACTCACGACTGACCTACCTGCTGCAGGACTCGCTGGGCAAGGGCAACAAAACGGCCATGGTGGTGCAGGTACAGGCTACGTCACCGACAGGTCACTGACAGTCAGAATCAGAGTCTACTATTTGCCAGTCACACTGTGTTACACAGTGACATCATCACGTAACACAGTCCTTATTGCCCACCCACTGGCAAGCTCGGTGCGCCCTCACCAGCACCAAATCTTCCGGTCGGCTCCACAGTCCAAGCAAAAACTCACCGTCAACGATCAGGTGGAGGTACAGAGTATACTAACTGACCATTAGCACAGCACACAGAGGGCCAACCCAGTAAGAACTGACCACTCTGAAACCAGCCCGCTCCAGTCTAGCTTACCAAGGTGGACCTACCTGCTAGTTCTAACGGATCTTCAGGTTCTGGACTCTGGCACTGTTGTACGAAGAGTCACAGTGGGACGTGGAACATGTACCAGGATGCTGCTCGGGCAGTTGACCAATCTGGGCCCATTGGGAGGCGGGGCTTAAAGACACAGGAGCTCTAACAGAGGGTGAATACAGATGTACGGTATGAGGGAACAGTGGGTTCTGGGAAAACTGAAGCATGCTAATTTATTCTAGTAGAACCCAAACACACGACCATCAACATGAACGTGACATAAGCAGGTTCTCCTCAAGCCGAGTCTCCCGCTTTTCCTCCGCCCATTACTCCACTGATTCCCAAACTGCTCCATTTTGGTTTCGCACTAGTTCCAGTTCCGTCAGTTAAGATCTCATCCCACCCCTGAGGCTACTGGAGAACAAATCGGAGTTTGCTTGAGCGATCTGTAATCGCCGATGTCTGATTAGCCATGCCTGTTGTGTTTTCCAGATTTCGTCTTTGGAGAGGAACGCTGGAGAGACCCTCTGCTCGCTGAAGTTTGCACAGCGTGTCTGCAAAGTGGAGCTGGGCCCCGCCGCACGCAAAATCGAGAGTGGAGGCCACGGAGAGAACGTTAGCTAAGCGCCTCTCCGCACCAACCATTTCCCCAGGTCCAGGAGCATTCGAATCCTGAGGAAGGCTCAGCTTGTCTGAAAGCCTGCTGCTGAGATCTCCTTCCTGTTTCAAGGGCTATGCTTCTGGACACCACAGTAGCTCCACCTTTTTTAACGGGGGAACAAACAGTTGGCCGTTTTCGTAAGCTCCAGCTAGCGCCTGAACCATACACCGTCTGGCCTGCATGTCCCAGGCTGAACTTGACTCCTTCATGTCCCCTTTAACCCGGCCTCACTGCAATACTACCACACAACCACAACTTCCTGCTTTACAGGGACGTCCATGTTGGAGGGACACCACCGTAACCACCGTATCCTCACCCTAAAGGCTTCAGCATCTGCCGTCACTTACTCATCTATCCTTTAAAATGATGAACAGCTACATCTTAAAGACTAGGGATGCACAGATACTGGAATGGTGGGCTGATATCCAATCTGTATATGCGCTGAGGCAGATACACTCATCATCAAAAGAACAGTTGCACAAGTAGCTGCACTCAGAAGGGATCCAGTTACCACGACGGTCCTTAACACCACATCACCGTCACCAAAGACTGCAGTGGTGTCGTACCAGACTGTCATGGAGTGACTCAGAATGGCAGCGGGTCATCTTCAGTGACGAGTCCCGCTTTAGTCTTGGTGGAGACGCCCAACGAGTCCGTGTGTGGAGGCACCGTGGTCAGCACCGAGATGAACGGCTTGTCGTCACACGTCCAGAAGACCTGGTGTCCCTCCACCTCCACCCCTACCGCACCATCTGCAGGAACTGTGTGAGGATGTTCAAGCTGCATGGGATGGATTATCACAGGACACCATTAGGAACCTCTACAGCTCCATACCGAGACGTCTGGCGTGTTGGGTTAGCAAACACGGCGACCCGACGCCATACTGAGAGACAGACTTCTGTATGTGTAGCTCAGTAAATATTGATCATATCAGTCTAAATTTATCATCAGTTATTGATTCTGGTCACCTTTATCTTCCCTCCCAACACCACCACAACCCCACACCTCCATCTGGGTGCAGCTGTTCTGTTGATGATGAGTGTACTTAATGATTATACAATGTAGAAATTGGAAATGGATCCATGTGGACTTTGTGGAACGTTTCTTTCCAAAGTAGATGTTTCAGGGACGGGTTTCTGAGCATCTCTCCAACGTGGATGTTCTTGTACATGGATATCTGCTGATATGATTCCAGTATCCTTGTGCATCTCTAGGAAAACTGGATGTGATGGTGTTTGAAGCCGGTTATGCACACGTGCCAAAGGCTACTTTCCACGGAGGTGGCGAAATGTGTTGATAGGAGATGTTTGAGATCAGTCACTGACCCTTCGCTAAAGCCTCCTCCCCTGATACCGATTCCTTAGCTCTCGGAATTGAACGACATGCCGTAACGTTGTGTCAGGGACGAGTCCCCTGTGACCAAAACGTACCTGCTGGCCTGTTATACCTCCACCAGCACCAGTAACAGCTGGGACAGGATTGGGCATGTACTGGACAAGTCTCTGGAGGTAGCCACATCAACGTTCAGACACTGTCCCATCAAGGAATAGCCAGTTGGGCCAGATTTGGTAGATGCCTTCCTGGTGTTTCCGTGGTTGTTCCAGGTAGTCCCACAGATTTCCAAGAGGGTTCACATCTGGAGATGGTGTGGTGCCAGTCCATATGTGGAAATGCTCCTTAACGATCATCATGCCAATCAGCCACATTTGCACCTGCCAGAACTGAAGTCATCTTGGAACGCTGTGATAGGAATGTTAGGGTCCTCGGATAGACCATGAGCCTGGATGTTCAGCGCAGGGTAGGCACCGTGGTTCAAATGTACAGTCACCTTAACCAAAGAACCGTTTCCAGGCAACCAAAACACCCCGGTACGTCACGGAGGGGACTCAGTTTTGTCCAGGGAGCTTAGTCCCTTCTTAAATCCCTTGTCCATTAAATTAAAGAGTGGCCACAACTTAGTAAGGTGTGGGGACAAGATGATTAGGGTGTGGCCACCCATTAGTATCCCGTACCGACACAGTGTTGCTAATAAGAAGTGGGCTCACCATTTAGAGTTTGGGGGCGAGGCGCTGACTCGTCTCCTAAACCAGAGACACAAGACCGAAGGAAGTGGATCAAGCTGAGCTGTTAACCTATATGGGGTTTTGTGGGTAAATGAAAAATTCCAGATTCCAGTTTTACACTCCCATTCCATGATCTGGTCTTAGAATGAACCAGCTATTTTCCCGCTCGGCTCTGATTGGCTGGTTAACAGGAAGACACCGCCCACAATAATCACAGACAATATGTTAAAAACGTAGACTAAATAAAAGGAGCCTCTGTGTAAATAAGCTCCACCCTCATACTATTTAGTTAGCTATGCTAGTTACTTGGAGCTAATGCTAGTAGCTAACGTTCCCTGTGCTAGCTACCGGCTCCATCTGGACACCAACACCCAGTAGATTAAAGTTGATCCTCACCATGGAGCTCTCAGTTTAAGATGATCTGCTTCAACCGGTACACACGGATACAATCACACAGCATGGCTGCTACTTACAGGTGGGGTTGTGATGCTAATAAAGGTGGAGCTGCTCCTCTCTTCACTCTCTTCAGGGTCAAACGCTGAGCCGAGCTGCTCCATATTGTTCAGGGAGGATTGGGAAAGTGTCCGGAGTGGAATGTTAAAGATGTGGGAGCTGAAGTTCCTGTTCACCAGCTTGTTTTGGGAATTTTCCGTTCCATCTTAAACGATGCCACAGTTACATTCTGTTGCCTGCATTTAAGGTGGAACGGAACGTTGGATTAAGAACATGGTGAATAGTAAGCCACTTCAGCCTGGTTTACAGATGACATTAACCATGTATCGCTAACAGGGAATGAAAAGTCCCAACATTCCCAGGCTACAGCCGGGAACGCTGGATTTCTCCACATGGTCCACCATGTTGGCTGCTGTAGCTCTGTTGTTGTGGGTGTATGTGAATGTTGGGAGTGTGAATATTGATAAGTCTGTTCGGGAACAGTTAAGGATTTGGGAATCGGCCTGTTACCCCGTCCTGTGCAGGAGGAAGTACAGTGTTTGAGGTTCACGCTATGTTGGTTCTATGTTCCGAACTCCCCTTAGTACACCATCACAGTACAGTACACACTGTCTACAGTCTATAGCACCTTTACGTATCACCCCTAAACCTCCACCTCTGCCATTGAAACGCCCGTTGTTGGCACAGGGTAGCACGGGTAGGGCTTAGCCAAGGGTCAGCTGTTGCTACGTCATGTCCATGTGCTAAACCTCCATTCCATGTGCAATAACTCCCTTGAGAAGGTGTCCATGTTGGAAGTTTGAGGACCCCAAAAAGAGGGCTCGTTTTACAGCCGTCAGTTCCGTACGGCCTCCTCGGAAGGTGCTTATAGGAAGACTACGCCATCATTATAATATGCGCCGCTTGCGTATCCTGAGTGGCCGGAATGTTCTTCAGTAAACATCCATATCCTCATGACTCTAATTCCGCAGGACTTGTCAGGGAAAATGGAACTCTGTGCATATTCCGTGTTATATAACCCGGTTATTTAAGTATTCGCTAGATGTTAAATGTTTGTGGAGGCTTATAAAGGCGTAGTATACTCGATACGGCATCGGCATGGGCATATTTCCTCCTCGGGGGTTTCCGTGGCATCGGCCAGCTGTGATTATCGTAGGAGATTGGGAACGCACTTTATTTGGAGGTATAATTATGGGTGCTTTGTCCTTAGAGCTAGTGACTATTCCAACCAAACATGGTGGTGTTTTTGAACTGGCTTGTTTTGTGCCTGTGCTCTTCTGTTAGTAGAGGAACTGGTAGAGGAACATTTATGAATTTATTTATTCAGGTGGGAAAGAAACGGCGTCTTGCTAGCTCTAAAGATTCTGAGAAATGGTGCAATTTTGAAGAGGAAAGTGAAAACATGCCCTTATTCTAACCCTGGTACATTCTGATGAACAGCCACACTGGACCATAAGAAATATAGTCAATTAGAAGACTTTAAGATTCAAAATTTCATGCAGGTATTGTTGATAAATGCATTAATACGAAAGGGTATTTGCACACAGTACACTTGTTAGCATTCTTACAGGTTTGTAACTCACTGTAATGTTTGCCTTTGGATTTTGAAACTTTCCAGTTCACTTGTATATGAACAACAACTGAGAAAAATAAAATGAGACAACATGAGATTGGAATTTAATGGCTCCTGGACATCACAAAGTGGATTCCAATTAATGACAATCAGTGACAACATCTCATAAAAACAAACAAATGCTCATTCTGACAGACTGTAGTACACTACAGGAAGTGTAGGGGGCGATAAGATCCACACGGTCATTCTGACAGACTGTAATACACTACAGGAAGTGTAGGTGGCGATATGACCCACACGGTCATTCTGACAGACTGTAATACACTACAGGAACGCCCCATGCACTGACAGTGAAGGGGGCGATATGACCAGGGGGGTCGATATGAACCACACGGTCATTCTGACAGACAAACTAAAATACGGCTACATTGAGATTGCCGAGGAATGTACACAGGGGCCGGATATGACCCACATGGACCATTCTGACAACGTAATTAATACACTACAGGAAGTGTAGGGGGTCGATATGACCCACACACGGTCATTCACAGTCTGTACAGGAAGTGTAAGGGGGCGATGCCCACATTTACGGTCAGACTGTAACTACACTTACAGTGTAGGGGGTCTGTAATACGATAGTGTAGGGGGTCATATGGGACCCACACGGTCATTCAGACTGTAATAGCGCAGACAGGTGTAATACACTACAGTCTGACAGTGTAGGGGGGCGATATGACCCAAATACACTACAGGAAGTGTAGGGGGCGGATAACCACGACGGTCATGCCGAACAGAACACTGTAATACACTACAGGAGAGTGTATGGGCGACGGTCCATTCTGACAGACTGTAATACACTACAGGAAGTGACCCACACGGTCATTCCGTCAGGGGGCGTGTATATGACCCACACGGTCCATTCTGACAGACTGTAATACGCTACAGGAAGTGATATGACCCCACACGGCCATTCTGACAGTATAATAGACTACAGGCATTTGTAGGGGGTTATGACCCACTACGGTCTTCCGGACAGAGTAGTAAATACACTACAGGAAGTGTAGGGGGCGATATGACCCACACGGCCATTCTGACAGACTGTAATACACTACAGGAAGTGTAGGGGGTCATATGACCCACACGGTCATTCCGACAGACTGTAATACACTACAGGAAGTGTAGGGGGCGATATCCCACACGGTCATTCCGACAGACTGTAATACACTACAGGAAGTGTAGGGGGCGATATGACCCACACGGCCATTCTGACAGTCTGTAATACACTACAGGAAGTGTAGGGGGCGATACGACCCACATGGTCATTCTGCCAGACTGAAATACGCTACAGGAAGTGATTAGCCTAAGCCTGTAGTCTAAGCCTGCTAGATCTTCAACGATAGTGTTCATCAGAGTAACGGAATTCAGAGATCGTACGGCCAGATAATCTGCTCATGGCTCAGGTCTATGCAAACTGCCTGCCCTTAGGAAAATGCCTCCTCCTCTACCTGGAGCATGGCTGAAACTGGACCACAAAGGAAATAAAACTCAGCATAAAAAAAATAACGTTTTTATTTAATGATAAAAGAACAGGAAAAAAGACGGCCATGTTTTCATACTTCGCAACAGACACCTTCCCAGTCTCGCTGTCTCACTCCCAGAACAAACCTCCACCCTTCTCAGCTCTGAATGCTCAATGCTAAGCAACACAACTTCCAGGCTCCGCCCACAAATGTGTGCTCCAGCTACTGAACAAGCTGCATCCCATTCAACAAATGTTCTGTACAAGTTTGTGGGCGGAGCCTAGAAAAAAGAGATCCATATGGATTGCGTCAGTCTGAATCTCCCTCTTCCACAGTAACCGCTCCAACGGCTCCGGCCAGCTCCTCTTCACTGCCCTTCAGACGCTCACCTGTACACACACACACACACACACACACACACACACACACACACACACACACACACACACACATCAGGTTACAATCGGGTCCGAATACCCAACACATCAACAGAATCGATGAACATCAGCACTAATCCACTGCCCCACCAGCATAACTGGAACACGAGTCTTTGTGGATGCTTGCCTGTTGTGCAGTGCGCCCTCTTGTGGCCGCAGCAGGCACGACGTTAACCAGGACTGTGTTTGCTGCACTCTGCGTTCTCTATGTGTAGTCGTGTTTTGATGATCCAGATGTGAGTGAATGACACACACAGGTAACCTGTGAATCTCTGAGTGCGCCCGGCGGCTCTACTCTGCACAGCCTAACTGGGTCAGTGGGGCTGCTGAAAGGCCAGACTGGGGGGCAGTGAAACATGCTGGTCACGGGCGCGTCTAATCTGGGCCGGCGGAGACCACAAAGAGAGGGGGGACTATCCATGATGTCATCAAGAGCCGTCAAACCTCAGGGGCTTCCGGGAAACCACAGAGCAATTACCCTCAAAACACAGAGACCCTCATTAGAGCAGCAGCTCACTGGCGCTGGGTACAGTGGATTAGTGCAGTGCTCAGCTGCTGGTTCAGAGGATCAGGCACTGCGAACCTGAACACCTCCCGTACGACTCGGAGGCACTGATGGAGGAGGAGTGTCGCCTGCGCAAAGTTCTAAATGCTAATCAGCTGGAAAACGTACTTCCTGAATCAACTGCACAGCTTCAGCCCGCCAGGATGCTACTAGGTGGTTGCTATGGTATCGCATGTTGTTGCTAAGTGGTTGCTATGATATCCTGAGCCGGCAAGTCACTACTTCAGAAAGTTGGTGGGTATTTCAGGTGAGTTTTGGGGTTGCTAGGCTGTGGCTATGGGATGCCAAGTGGTTGCTAGGCGGTTGCTATGGTATGCCAAGTGGTTGATGAGCTGTTGCTATGGTATCCCATGACACTGCTTTGGTATTCCATGTGGTTGCATTTGTATTCCAGGTTGTAGGTAGGTGGTTGGTCGGCCGTTGCTATGGTATTCCATGTGGTTGCATTTGTATTCCAGGTCGTAGGTAGGTCGCTGTTCAGCTGTCGCTATGGTAGGCCAGGTGGTTGATGAGCTGTTGCTATGGTATCCCATGACACTGCTTTGGTATTCCATGTGGTTGCATTCATATTCCAGGATGTAGGTAGGTGATTGGTCGGCCGTTGCTATAGTATGCCAAGTGGTTGCTAGGCGGTTCCTGCTATGGTGTTTGCATTTGTATGCCAAGTGGTTGCTAGGCAGTTGCTATTCCAAGAGGTTGCTATGGTGTTCCAGGCGGTTGCAATTACATTCCTGGCAGTGGCTTTGGGATTGGTAGGTTATTGCTATGGTATCCCAAGTGGTTGCTATGAAGCTGCTATTCCAGGATGTTCCCTATGGTGTTCTTACCTATCGGTGCACTCAGGGCTCCATATCAGTCCACCACCATTCACCATGTTAAGTATTAATACACTAATACATACCTATGTGTGAGGTGGTTGCAGATGTACATGTATTAAGTGCTTTACAAGGACTCTGACTGTGGATCAGATTTTAGGTGTCAAGTAATCAGACTAATGAGTCTATTGAATTACGTACGGATCAGTTCTGCGATGGCTTTCTGAGTTCTCTTCTCCAGCTTCTCCAGCTTCTTAGCCACGTCCCTCTTCAAGTCCCTGCCAGAAAGTAAAAGCCGGTTAAACCATAAACCCCTCCCATGACCAAGTGTACCGCAGCCTCTCCAAAATGGCTTTACACAGTGTCAGCAGCGGTGTAAAACCTCTTACCAGTCCGGTTTCCTCGGCGCCAGATTGGCCAGGTCCTTTAAACACAAAGCAAAGAAGGCACTCAGTGAAGGTGACTCCTTTTCTGCAACCAGCATGTAAGAAGAGGAGGTGCTGCCACAGAAACAGCTAACAACTCACCACTTCCTCTATGACGGGCTCGGGGTTGGCGGCCTCCAGCTGGTCTTTAACTTTATCTTCCACTGTGGAGAGAGACGCATGCATACATCACTCTGAGACCACCATTGAGGCACAGAACCAAAAGAGCAGAGACTCTTAACTGCTAATGCTAATGCTATCGACCTGGGTGTTCCCATTCTAACGCTTTCCGTGATGTCACTTAAAAACATCGCCATGTACATATATTCATCTATTCAGCCAACACTTTAGCCCCGCCCATTTAGGTTGACGTTATAAGGGGTGTTTTAGCCTGGACTGCTTTTTGAATGAGGCACAGCCAATCAGAACAGGGTTCATTTACATACACGTTTTCATTTAGAGAAGAGAAGTGAAAGCAGCCAGTTCAAACGGTCATATAGAAATGAATTATAGCTGTTTATGGTACATAAAACCTCACAAACGTAATAAATGGACTTAAAGGACAGAACTAGTAATGCAAACAACGTCGACTGTGGGCCCTTTGATGTATATTAATAAATTAACCCATTAAATAATATTGTCTCAATAATAACCCAGATTTATGACAACTCACTGTCTCAATTATGCTTCACTGTCTCAATTATGACTCACTACCTCAATTATGCTTCACTGTCTCAATTATGACTCACTACCTCAATTATGCTTCACTGTCTCAATTATGACTAACTCACAATTAGACAATCTCAGTCAATTATGCTTTACTGCAAACTGTATACCTCATAATGATGTTTCATAAGAGGACTCACTACCTCAATTATGCTTCACTGTCTCAATTATGACTCACTGTCTCAATTATGGCAAACTGTTTCATAATGATGACTCACTACCTCAAATATGACAACTCACTGTCTCAATTATGACTCACTACCTCAATTATGGCAAACTGTTTCATAATGATGACTCACTGCCTCAATTATGCTTAACTGTCTCATAATGATGACTCACTACCTCAATTATGGCAAACTGTCTCGTAATTGTGACTCACTACCTTAATTATGACTCCTTTAATGGGCTTCCATATCAGCGCATATATATATATATATATATATATATATATATATATATATATATATATATATATATATATATATATATATATATATATATATGTTTTTTATTAATACATACAACAGCATATATAACGTATGATGGCTGCATTCTTAATATTATTATTGCATACTGATGCATTACATTATTATTACAGCAGAAATATCCTATGAAGCATGTAAAAGGATATCCCGTTCTCACCTGAAGCAGGTTTGGCTTTGGGCACCTGTCTGTTTTTCAGCTCTTCATCTTCCGGAGTGTAGTTCCTCAGCTTCAGCTCTCTACACACACACACAAATACATACGGTGTAGTTAATCTGTAATCATCAGCAGCAGCATCATCATCGAGCAGTGAATCATAGAGGATTCACACTGCATTTCATCCATCGCCTTTCCCTTCCGACGAGCTGGTAACTGGGCCGTTAGCTGATCAGCCTCCTCCTGGTGTGCATCAGTCTCTGCTTTCTTTAAAGGATAACTCCAAAAAGTTTCTTTCTCAATTAGCCCATTCTAGTTAAAACCCTGCACTACTGGGTTGTAGACTTGGAGACCCCTGGTCGAGTCTCTACAATCAACCATGTCACACCAAACTGCATCTGAGTGACTTTGGTTTGCATTTCAACCACAACTACGGAGGAATTTTGAAAGACAGGGTGGAGTTCCCATTTAAAATCCAACGTCCTAGTGTGCAGAGACAAAACAGGAGAACAGGAGAACCATATTAATGATCTCGTACTAAGTTACAGGAACCTCAGCCCTGGCTCCAGGTGAATACCCAACTTCAGACATCTCAGAAGCCCATTCAATTCCGCCCATCTCCACTAGGGGGCAGTGCAGGACAGCAGGCTGCCCTTAGAGGCCGAACAGCAGGGCTAGTAAATGTGGCTGCTGGAGTTGGAGACTGTTACCAGCAGTACAAAGCCTTCCTTCTTCATCTGCGCACCAGCTCATTAGCATGTAGCACCTGCTCTACACACTGAATCAGGGTCCCAGTGGACTGGGGTGGGGGGACTGGGGGAGGGGGCCCTACAAGCACAATTATGTCACCTGTCAGCGAGACCCTCTGCTAACATCTTCGCAAATTACAGCCCCTCGGTAGACCTTCGGGGAGCGAGGAGTGCGGTCCCAGCTCATGAGCAGACGCCTCAGCGATGGCCTCCAGAGACATGTGCTGATTTGATGCTGATTAGTGAGGGGCTTTGGGTGGGCTTCGTCCTTCAAGACCCATCCACACACGCAAGGAACAGTTCAATGCTGGCATATTAAAAGCAGCATCAGGCCAAACTCAACCATCAGGACTGAGGATGATGGAAGACATGGCGGACGTACACTCATCTTTAGCACCCAGAAGGAGGTGTGGGAGTGCGGTGGTGTTGGGAGGGAGGATAAAGGTGACCAGGATCAATAACTGATGATAAATTTAGACTGATATGATCAATATTTATTGAGCTACACATACAGAAGTCTGTCTCTCAGTATGGCGTCGGGCCGCCGTGTTTGCTAACCCAACATGCCAGACGTCTCGGTATGGAGCTGTAGAGGTTCCTGATGGAGTCCTGTGATAATCCATCCCATGCAGCTTGAACATCCTCACACAGTTCCTGCAGATGGTGCGGTAGGGGTGGAGGTGGGGTGACACCAGGCCTTCTGGACGTGTGACAACAAACCGTCCATCTTGGTGCTGACCACGGTGCCTCCACACACGGGTTCGTTGGGCGTCTCCACCAAGACTAAAGCGGGACTCGTCACTGAAGATGACCCGCTGCCATTCTGAGTCCCTCCATGACAGTCTGGTACGACACCACTGCAGTCTTTGGTGACGGTGACGTGGTGTTAAGGACAGTCGTGGTAACGGTCTGTGTGCATGTAGTCCTGCGTGGTGCAGCCGATGGTGCTGCACTAACAGGATGACTCCTGGAGGACTATATGGCTCTCTGTAGTCGTTTCTCTACTCTGCCAGGTTCGTGATGTACGCCGGTGTTCAGTGCTCGTGTTAAGTGGGGATCACTCTATCGGAAACCATAACAATAACTAGGCTTCGGCCACCGACATGAAGAACCATCAGACGGAGCCAATTTTCACACTGATGCTCTTCCCGCGAGCAGAACATCGTGAGCTCCAGCCTAATGTACTCCGTCACAGCCAAACAGGACCCACAGAGCGTCCAGCAGAGGCTGACCCCAAACAACAGCGGCCAAGGAAAAACACTCGAGAGAGAGAGACCGAGACAAAAGGCTGGAACTCCTCCCGTCCTGAGCTTTCCTGGAGAAACTTCCTGACCACCTGCTGGAACAATGCAGCTCCAGCGCCATTCTTCATCGGCCAGCACAGCGGACAAACAGTCCAGCACTGGTGGAATGTCAACAGAAGTTTCTCTGGTGCTAAATCAGAGCAGCTGACCGTCACAGCCACCGCGGCCTTCGGCATTAAAGGGCCCGTACCGCCTGCAGTACAGACGCAGTGTCTTCACTTCACTCCTCGGTCCACTTGCTTACCAAGCTGCAGAGCCCGTGGTGCCTTTAATGTTTTTGTGATGTCACAAAAGCCCAACCTATTTACACATACCACACTGTTCACCCTGTAGCGCTTTAGCACCGCCCCCTTTGCGCTGACGCTGTCATGTTTCTATGCTGACTTTCCACTGAGCCAATCAGGACAGAGCTCATTTACATACAGCAGTGGTGAAGGCACAGTAACCCCCTACACCTGTAGAGAACTGGGCCCATGAACAGTCTCTCAGAACTCGCACTACAGGCAGCGCCCTTAACACCACGTCTCCGTCACCAAAGACTGCGGTGGTGTCGTACCAGACTGTCATGGAGAATGGCAGCGGGTCATCTTCAGTAACGAGTCCCGCTTTAGTCTTGGTGGAGACGCCCAACGAATCCGTGTGTGGAGGCACCGTGGTCAGCACCAAGATGAACGGATTGTTGTCACTCCACCTCCACCCCTACCGCACCATCTGCAGGAACTGTGTGAGGATGTTCAAGCTGCATGGGATGGATTATCACAGGACTCCATTAGGAACCTCCACAGCTCCATACCGAGACGTCTGGCGTGTTGGGTTTGCGAACACGGCGGCCCGTGAATGTCTATCCACCTACTGGGCCTATAGCAGTTTAGCCCCGCCCATTCACTTTAAAGGTATACAGAGTGTTTAAGCATGGCCTGCTATTTAAATAAGGCACGAGACGCAGAACGGAGCTCTGGAAACATACAGCAACTCCAAATTAGCCTACATGAAGAAACAGCAAAACAATTGTCAGACCACCCGAATGCCCGAGCTGGCTATCAGGGAGGGGAAGCAGAGTGTATGGGCTCTGCAACAGTGCATCTGAGCTCCGGGGCAAATCAGCTGATCCTGTTTACCCCAAACGTACACAAGAGCAGTCCTGAGGAGGACAGAGGACACGGCACCCTCTGGATCAAATACATTCACTGTTCCCATATTCAGAGCTTAGAGTTATACACTCGACCTAATGAGAAACTGTAGAACAGACTCAGGTCATACACAGTACATACATCAGAGCTAGAGTCTCTACACGACTAGGAGAAACTGTAGAGCTAGAATCAGGCATACCACAGTACCTACATAGAGCTAGAGATATACATCGACCTAATGAGAGACTGTAGAACAGACTC
Organism: Prochilodus magdalenae; assembly: GCA_024036415.1. Lineage (NCBI taxonomy): Eukaryota > Metazoa > Chordata > Actinopteri > Characiformes > Prochilodontidae > Prochilodus > Prochilodus magdalenae. The sequence goes on along the minus strand of JAMWET010005377.1, from coordinate 223 downwards.
AGTGTATACCACAGTACCACAGTTAGAGCCTTAGAGTTATAAACTCGACAATGAGAAACTGTAGTAGAGAACAGACTTCAAGATGAAACATTATTATATTTCTACTGGGTTAATATATCCACTAGTATGTCATTGTAGTGCATCTATAGCGATGCCCGCTCACTCCGATGCACACGGCATAATCTAGTAAAGCGCCTAGTTCTGCATAACCGTCGGGGATCCC
>JAMWET010005376.1:62500-75611 GCA_024036415.1 Prochilodus magdalenae | reverse complement strand
CTTACAAATGCTTTTTGGTGGAAACATAACTCCTTACATTTGTGGCTAATTTTATTGGCTAGTTAGCATGCTGGCTAACCTAGCTTGCTATCGACTGACGTAACTCACCAGAGACACCAACGATATCTGCTGCTTTCCTCCACCTTTCAGTTTCTTTTATACATTCAAAGATGCATCAGGAAATGCAACTAGGAAACAAAGAAACAGCGGTTATGGGCTAATCTCACAGGTTTACCACCACACTGCTGGGAACTGGAACCAAAAACATGGATCCGGTAGGAACAAAAACCTTAGAGAGCAGAAGCTGGGGACCTCAGACACTTGTGTCTACAATTGATCCGAAAGATTTGTTAGTGTCAGGCGTTTACAATGATGCTTCACCACGTCACAATTCATTTCCATAAAGTTGGAAAATTCCAACTCGGTTTGTCGCTGCTTGTGGCTTGTTGCTTGCTGCTTGCTGCTTGTTGCTGCTCCCATAAGAAAATGACTGGTCACTCGTTGCTCTGTTGCCTGGTAGTGTGAACATAGGGTTATGTTGGCTAGCTGCAACGTAGCTGTAGCTTAATGAACAAGGATCCCGTTTCCAGCTTTCTCTTGGTAAGTATTCCTTGTTGTCTGTGCACTTTGCTCTCATTGGGCTAGCATAATCTTAATAGTCAAAGAAATTGGCTGAATGTGTTTGTTCATTGTTATTCAAGTCTAGCTCATGTGTTCATTTTCACCGTGTTTAACGGGAACTGCTTTAGCCAGCGCTCATGGTTTTGTATACTGTGTTAGTTGCAGGCGGATTATGTAATCACAGAGTAACCAAACATTCGGTCATAAAAGTCTTCAAACTGACTGTTTTTCCTGCGTTTGTCATTCTAAATGAAACCATCTGATTGGGATAAAGTGTGATCTGTTTAATATAGAACAGTATTTGTTTTTAAAGGCAAAACTGACATCAGATACCGGTTGAAACATGTTTATATCACACAATTTCACCAGTGTTTTGTTAGGAAAATCTGACGCGCTGAAGAACTGTGCTGTAGATGTAAATAATTGACTGGCTTATATTAATCTTTGTTATTGACATACATACATCTTGTAACATAATGACCCTCTGAGGGGTAGTTGCCCAAATAGTTGCACCCAGAAGGAATCAACCAACAGGAGTGAAACTTGGTGGGTAGGTTTTTACATTGTGAGAGATGCAAATGATTTAGGTTTCACAGTCAGCTGTGCATGCGGCGTAAGCAAGGAATGTGCCTTATCTCTGTACCTTACTGACCCAACAGCCACAATTGTAGATCACTCAGCGGGCAGTGATCTCCTCATGACTCATCCTGTTAGTGCCAGCACCATTATAGAGACCATTACAACGACTGCCCTTAGCAACGCATTAACACCACCAAAGACTGCAGTGGTGTCGTGCCAGACTGTCATGGAGTGACTCAGAATGGCAGCAGGGGCTGTGTGATAATATTGAAGCTGCATGGGATGGGTTATCGCAGCACACCATCAGGAACCTCTACAACTCCATGCCGAGACTGGCATGTTGGGTTTTTAAACATGGTGGCCCGACACCATTGAGAGACACTACTTCTGTATGTGTAGCTCAATAAATATTGCTCATATCAGTCTATATGTATCATCAATTATTGATCCTGGTCACCTTTACCTTCCTTCCCAACAGCCCTGCAATCCCACACTTAATTCTAGGTGCATCTATTCCTTGGACGATGAGTGTATTTGCACATCAGAAGTATGTGATATTGGCATTATGGTGCAGCTGTTATGGTATCTCATATTGGGATTTTGAGAAATGTTCTACAAAGCTTATCCAGCTTACTCAGCAGTTGCTTTCAAAGAACAGGTTTGTTGAAAAAGATGGGAACACAGATTAGCTAACAAGTACGGATGCGCTGAGCCCCCCCACACTAAGTACGAGTGTAAGCGTTGGTGTAATGAGCACAATGTACTTCCAACTGTTGATCTAGCTGGTTTTAACTGAAGAGAGCTCTGTCTACGGACTGTTTGCTATGAGACATGCTGCACGTCCAAGTACTGAGCAAACTCTTCGAGAACATGGGCCACAGCAGCTTTGCTAACCTGTGCCACACTGAACATTGTATGTGGGCATATGACATAGACGTGTATCAACCTGCAGTGGGGAACTGGTTTGATTATGATTTGATTACGATTCAGAGGGCAGCGATGTGATGATAAAACGATCCACAATGAATTTACCTCCTCTATCTCTTATTAAAAGCGAACGGAAGCGACGGAGGCTAGGTGTAGCATGTGGGCACAGCATTTTACATGTAGGAATTTGCCTAGTTCAGCAGCAACTGCCATGTTGGAGTCGTTATCAGTAACTACAACGAAAGCTTCCTGACTGATCTGCCATTCCTCTGCTGCATACTCTAACAGCTCAGCCATCTTTGCACCCATGTGGGTCTTATTCGCGGCTCTTGTTTGGAGCACTAGCTGCTACTCATTGGTGATGCAGTGCGCAGCTATGGGTACATTAGGTTCTGTTGCAATGGATGTCCATGCCTCCCATGGTACAGCAAACCTGTTTTTCAGTGTTTCCACCACTTGGGCTTTGGGGGTTCACTGTATCTCACTGTATCTCAACTCTGTGCACAATGTAGCACTGAAATCCTGGTTTGACTGAATACGGACGCAGACCCTTAGTTAATTAGAGTTGTGATGGAGTTTGTAATTTGCTTCGCCCTTTCCGAGTTGGGTGGAAGTTTTGACGTTGCTTGCTCTATAATCTTCTGGTTGGCAGCAACGGCAGCAGGGTGTTTTTTTCTCCCTTCCGGGTGGAGAAGTGTAGTATGGTTTGTCACCTTTCCAAAATATTTTAGTGTAGTTTGACGCTACTTGCTTGTAGTGTGCCTGAGGTCCTTCATAGAATCCAATGTGCTTCCATACGATAGCTTTTAATGCAGGTATTTCCAGTTGGATTATTTGCTTGTCCATCCTACGTCTTTGTGTCCACGCCACAGTCCAGGCACTACACGTCCGCACTTACGTGTCCATCAACATTACGTTCCAGTTAACATTTATAAAGCTCACTCTGGATTGACTTTTTCCCCCACCCCTAGTGTGTGTTTAGGAATGGACACACTGTATTCACAGTGGTGGGAATGAGGCGGAATGTTTACTGTGGTTAACAACTTTGTGTCCAACTGCTACAACATCACCAGCACTCTGCTGTATGAGCAGACCCCTGTTTGTTGTTAAATGGAAGTCGTTTGATCGTTAGCGTGGTGGTGTACACGCCGGATGTTGATATCAGTGTATTTTTATGAGTACAAGTAAATGAGTAAATGAGTGTTGGGCCAATACCAAATACCAGTGAAGAGGGTAAACAGAGGTCCAGGAAGGAAATATGTTTATAGACCTTCTATGCCTTAAACTGTGGAACCAGACTTTTTATTTTGATGCAGGTTTTCAGTTTTGTGGTTTTCTTTGCTCTGATATTTATCTAATTTCAATTTCAGCACATAACAAAGTAATATATTTAAAATTTCACACTACAAAGAAAGCTAATGCCTGTGTTAGGATACGATTTTTAATAACAAGGCAAGTAGTGCTGATTACTAGTACTGATTGGTTGCTTGACTGAGTCACTGACTGACTGATTGACTGACTGAAACTGACTGGTTGGTTGGTTGGTTGCTTGACTGAGTGACCTACTGGTTGGTTGGTTGACTAACTGGTAGGTTGACTGACTGATTGGTTGGTTGATTAATTGATTGATTGAGTGGATGGTTGTTAGTTTGCATGATTGATTGACTGACTGCTTGGTTGATTGACTTACTGACTGACTGGGTAATTGACTGACTGACTGACTGACTGGTTGATTGATTGACTGGCTGGTTGTTAGTTTGCATGATTGATTGATGTTTAAAATCTGATCAAGTGATTCTAACCTTTTTCACAACATACACAATAAGCTATGTGAGATCTCCCACTGCCATGTGCTCAGTGTGCTAACTAGAGCATTCCAATGTCATGTGGACTTTTCCAGCTTATAGCCAGTTCTCTGCCAAGGGGGGCCAGAAAGGTGATGAGATCTGAGAGTCTCAGAGTAAGAGTATGATTTACTCCTTCCTTATTATGGCATTCATTAGGACATGTGGAGCAGTAGCTGATTATAAATCATATAGTACCTGCCACTATAAAGGTGACGATGCAAGCTCACAGTCCCGTTGGTGAAATAGAGCTGGTATTCCATGTGTTCTCTCACGCTGGGTCGAGTTAAGATCGGATCCTTTGGACTGTTGTGTTTTACATTACCATGTTCAGTGCAGCATGGCTGTGCATTATACACATTATGGTGTAAGTGAAGTTGAGGTAAGCTTGTATGTTAAGTCTAAATTAATGAACAGGCTTCCTCAGTGTTTCTCTATGCTTTTAAGTCTTTTGGTTTTTCGCTCCCCACAGGGTTTAGCCGTAGACTGGATGTGTGCAGCCACACTGCGTGGCGAGCGGGTGGAAGGGACTTAGCTATAGGATTTAAATAATTTAGGTTTCAGTCTGTAGTTGACATACAGCACTGGTACCAGGCTGAGCTCAGGGAAAAGGGTCTTTATAACGGCTAATGTTTTGCTTTATTGGCTTTTGCAGCAGTGCTGTATTACCGCTGTTGATGCTTAAGGAATATTTGATTAGCAGTGGGAAATATGACCTTGCATTATGATCGTTACATTACAGCGCACTTTTCTAAACATGTCGTTGGCATCATTCACACTTATAGAATACAGAACTTTATGCCTTGCATTTGAGCTACAGTACTGTGCGAAAGTTAGAGACCGCCATTCACTTCTTTTCCAGTCAAAACAACCTTGACCTCTGAGTATGTGAGAGTCTTTGCGTTTCATGAAGCAAAAGTCAAAGGAAGATGAGTGTAAAAAAAGGAGGGTTTGAAAGGAGGTGTAGCTGTCAAGATGATGTTACTGAGGAAAGGAAATTACATACGTTGAGCCCAGATCTCAACATCATTTAATGTTTTTGGGAATATGTGGATTGTAAGAAGTAGAAAATGCCAAAAATTGAACAGTTAATTACTCAATTTAAAGACATTATATTTAGTTATTGTGGCTTCATATTGGCTGGAAATGATATTTTAAAAAAGTGGTATTTTGACTTTTGTAAAGAAGCATACATGATTACCATCCCACAGTTCTGATCATCACGTACTATAATTGCCTACGTTTTTAAATGAAATAATTAAATTTTAGCTACTTAAACGTTTTATTTTGCAGTCATGTATAGTGGACATGTCCTCGCCACCATGAAGTGGCCTTAGGTTAAACAGCAGGAATAGATGAATGTTATATAATAGAACAAAAAAACTAATTTAAAAAGTTTGTCGCATTAACAACGCTTAGCTAATGTTTGTCCTGCAGCTCCTGTAACAGTAGGCACATGTAGGCGTTAACCAGTCTACCAGTTTATGGTGGGAGAAACCTTTGCCTATTCCTCCAAGGGGAATTCTTTTAACTGTGCAACTGTTTGAGGGGTATCTTGCCTGTCCATCCCCCCCTCCTTCAGCATTTCAATGGGATTTAGATTGGGACTATTCCTAAGTCATTCCATAACCCCTCTGTTTTTATCCTTTCCATTCCTTGCTGGATTTACTTGTATGTTTGGGGTCATTATCCTGTTGGAATTTCTTTTTCAGCTTCAGTGTTTTCACAGATGGGATCTCATTCACCCCAAGTACACTCAGTTATGAAAGAGTATTTATAGTTGTGGGTGCTGATTTCATCAGTTGAGCATTAGAAATTCACTTATACACTTAGAAATGTGGAGATTTTCTAATGATGGTGTTCATAGTGTTCATTCCAGCTTAATTCTGTTGTGAATTATATTATATTGTGATGCATATTGTGTCATAATGAAAATGTTTTATGTCCTGTAAATTTGTATTTTTCCAATTGTGCTCACTGTTACAGATGATTGTGGAAAGCAAGTGGAAAAATAATACTGACAGATTGATTGGATGAAAACTGGTGCTTGAGGAGGCAGGGGCAGCCATAATTCAGTGTAACTGAATCTGTTCTTTGTTCATGAACATTACAGAATGGTGTACTCAATCCCAGTGGACTACATGCTTGGCTAGCTCTTCGATACACACACATGCCACACATGCAGTGCCTGTAAAGACAGCACAACTGGCACGCTGGCGTCAATAACAAGGAAGTGACTGAGAACCAAAGGGAGTAGAGGGAGATGGAGAGATACAGAGGCAGGTGACAGGAAGGAGTAAAAAGTGAAAGGGACAAAACAAGGCTGATAAACAAGCCTGGTGACAGTACATGACTGGTACATCAACAAGATGCTTGGGTACTGATCAATCACATGTTTGTCTGGACACGTCCGCGCAGCGCCTCCCAGTCCGGAATGGATGAAGTGACCTTTCCTTGTTTACGCTGACCTCCTCTGGATCAGCCCCGTTGCTGCATTGCTTCCAGTTAGCCATCCTTCTGCCAAGTAAGTCTTTTTTGAAAGGATCATTGTGTGAATGAAATACTATCTAACACCTATAATCACAGGATTAACTCCGCGGTGGTTAGCATTGATTCCTGGATGTGGATTTAAGACGATACACAGAACCGAGCCGCGGTCTGAGCTGGTATTCAAAGCATCCCGGTGTAAAAAAAAAAAATTAAAAGCTGATCTGGAGTCAGTTCTAGGGACTAAGGAGCCACAGCTCTCTTGTAAAAGTGGTCCGTTGGCCTCAGCGGGGTTTCCTGGTAAAATAAAAGAGGTTAAATAAATACAAAAATAAACAAGGCTGGAATCTGATCCTAGATCCACACACTTAATCCGAGCTTCTTTATGAGTACAGCCCCTACAGGCGGATCAGCCAAGTTCACTCTGAAGCATTACTGTATGAACTTCCTCAGCTGGAAAACAGCAGCTCGGCCGCACAGAGCGATCAGCGTAAAGTGCAATGTTGATGTTGGTTTGTCCTCAGGTGATGAGTGTGAAGTGTTGATGGAGAAAATGAGCATTTTCGTGAAATGTTCAGTGTTGGTTTTTTTTTTGATCTGCTGTGTTTATGTAATGGGTTAACCCATGAAGTGCTGGTTCGCTCTGAGAACAAGCAGTGCCTATTACAGTTCGAGTTTTAGCATTTGAGTGGCTTTATGAGTGCTGTGCTTTTCATCACCGCTGTAGCAAGTTTTCCCCTCTTTGGGTTGCAGTGTTTGCTGTTTCCTGTTTGTTTCTAGTTGTGCTGGATCCAAATTAACATTGTCATTGTTGTACTTGGCTCTGGAGCCTGTATAGATTTGACACGGTACTGGACATCAGTGCTATAAACTAGACTCCTCTCTTGAGCCCCTTATCCCAAAGTTTTAATTCAGGAGTTGCAAAAAAAAATTCATATTGCCAAAAAAAGTTTCATAAAACGCCAGTAGTTTTTCAGTCTGTGAATTTAAGGTGTTCTGTTGCAGCAACAGTTGCACAAGTAGTTTATAGCATACTTCTAAATAAGTTTTTAGGACGTGGTACTGCTTCAAAGTTATGTTATTTTCTATGCATACAGATTCATGAGACCACCGTTCATTTATTGAATTTCCAATCAACAGAACAATTTGTTTAGCATCAGGAACAAACTGTATTTGACTGTGTTATTCCCATTCAGTTTGGGAGAACAAAGGCCGTTACACACCAAATGTGGCACGACAAAACTCAAAATATTTAAAATACATACGAAATAAAGACAGGCAGAACATATGAGATGTCCTTTACGTCTCACAACATGGACGGGATGGCTCTCGAGTTTGCTCTGATGCTGGAGACCAATGTCGCACTAAACAAAGCCCAATAAAAAAGGTTGACTTGCAATTGCAAATGAGTGACCCCTTATTCAGAAGCTGCAAGCTCTGGTAGCTTCCAGTCATCTCGCTTGTTGTCACGCCAGGAGAATAGACGTCCATCATTGGTTAGAGTTTTTTCTTGTCGCTGGCGAATGTTTGCAAAAATAGAACAGAGGGAAAATAAAATAAGCATTTTTACCAAATGATAAATGTCATTTGGTGTGCAAGGGACCATGAGTCAGACATGAGTGCAAATTCATTTAGTGGCGTCTGAATACATTGCATAAGGCACTGGGTGTGTAACAGCCTTTACTAGCAGTTCAAAAAAAAATCGTTAGGGATGTTCATCCACACCGACAAAGTTCCGTCCTCAAAGTGGTTTAGTTTTTCAGCTATCCTGATTCAGGTAATCCCAATTTCAGCATTCAGGGATGTTGAGGTCTGCACTAGTGGTCCGTTGTTCTGAGTATTTTTGGGAACACTTTACACTGAAGCTGACTAACATTAACATTAGTTAAAGCTGTTACATAATTACTTAACATTTGTTAACCATTGTTAATGTACTTTATGTTGATCAACGCTTAACGTGTTCCTGGGTTTTTGCTATTCCTAAAATTATAGACCTATAACAGTATTAGTTAACACGGGGTAATACATTAACAACGCTTAACTAATGTTAAGTGAACATGCAAACATCTAGTTATGTTTACCTAACATTTGTTGACCATTGTTAATGTACTAATTAGTTAGTCAGTTTTTAATGTCGTGTTAAGTAAATGTTAAGTACACATTTAACATAAATACTACATGTTCTTTGAACATGTAAACACGTAGTTGTTATTTGTTTACTTAACGTTAGTTAAGCATTGTTAATGTATTACTTCACGTTAGTTAGTCAGCACTTACTGTTAGTTGTGTTATGTCTTCCTCCCAACTCTTCCAGAGCTCCTAAGAGTCTCGTTTGCGGTATATGTGTAATTATTTTGGAAACTTGGATAGGCCAGTTGTGATAAACGGTGTGGTCACTGTACGGCCCATAGCTGAGGCGAAAAGGCAGGCTTAAGACCGAATGGCTTATCTGCTTCCTGTCTCCCTGCTATTTGGAAGGTCATGACCACACTTCCCAGAGCAAGTGCTCTGGTATGCTGTAAAGAGCTGGGTGTCATTACCATAATTTAACCTCTGGAACAGCGCAGCGATTGCGTGGTACATGGCGAACACACGACAGGCCCATTACGAGGGGGCCATGTTAGCGCTTGCTGCGACCACATAATGAAAGCGCTTTGGTCACCTACTGAGGCGAGCGTTGAAGGACAGCTTTGTAGACTCTCTGTGGCACGCAGAGATTTACGCTCTTCTGCTTCTGTTGAAGCCAGTCTTAGCTAATGGCTTCAAGATGCTTTGTACGGATATCTTGAATCCAGACGTTCGGTTTCGGGATGAACAGGTTGTAGAAATGATTGTGCATTGACTCTGCTGCTCTCAGTGTAGGCTCATCTGATACCAGACGGTGAGGGCTGTGTTTACTTACAGTGTGCATTATGGGGTGAGTTACTGTAAGCATTCAGCATATTTTCAGACTGAATGCTCACTCTTTCACGCTGTCAGTTGTCTTCTCAGCACTGTAATTGCTTGCCAGTTTCATTAGTGCAGTTCTTTCAGTGTTGCTGTTTGTAATTCAGCTAGCTAATGTGGCCATGAGTTGAAACTGCCATTAGAAACACACAGTCCATTTCTCAGGATGACGGAGGCTTCCTCTCGGCGATGCCCGAGGTGATTTGCCACTGAATCAACTCTTCTGAAAACGTGTTTAAGAGGTTTCTGTTCACATGATCGCCAGTCTCCTCTGGAAATCGGGGCCTAGTCAATCATTACCACGAGAAAGCTTCACTACCTTCACCGAGTTCAAACATATGTGCCATATCATGTGCTCTGAGTTGATTTTTAAGCCATGTGAGTATCTTAGTGAGCAGGTAAGAGGTGGCAAAGGGTCAGGCTCAGGTTGTTATCCATCACTGAGGATCATAAAAGGAGCTTCTTGCTGAGCTTATAAAGCTGGAACTGATAAAGTGTGTTTATTCATGAGCCTGCATGCTGCATGTTTATGGTATGTCACCTTAGTCAGGTTACCACAGTGCAGAGTGCTAGTAATGATTACAGTGTCACCAAACAATGGGATTTAAATGGCTGCCATGTTTTAACATTGCTAAGAAACGTATTGAAAACACCTCAATGAATTAGCAAGTCATTTTTATTTTGCAATGTTAATAATAATGCAAAGTGTAAATAGGAGCTGATATTTTCTGATAATGGGGGAAAATAATAAATAACAATGTACAGGAACATTTAGCACCACATTGGCAATCGATTCAACTATTTACTCTAATTTATGGCATTTAGCTGACGCTCTTATCCAGAGCGACTTACGAGGTTAATCATATTACAAGGAGGCCAATGTGGGGTTAGGAGTCTTGCCCAAGGACTCTTATTGGTGTAGCACAGCATAGTCACCCAGACCGGGATTCGAACCCCAGTCTCCCACATGAGGTGGTGACTCCGTGGCAGGTAGTGGTGTTATCCGCTGAGCTACATCAACCCCCTGCTGTCTTCACTGCTTCACCCTGGACAGCCTGACAGTCCATCACACTGAAGGGTCAGTATGGTATCTCCAGCTCCTGACTGCATGTCCTTAGAATGTGGGAGGAAACCCAGACAGAGGGAGAACATGCTAACTCATGCACCCTGGTCACCCTGCCCTGGTGGGAGTCGAACCCGGGTCCTTCTTCCTGTGCAGTGAGAAATCAGTAGTTACTATTCCAAAAAAAAAAGCAGGTCTCCAAAATCGTAACTATACAGTAGAGGGTAGAAGGCATATGTAATTACTATGGAACTTTTAATTATTATGACTTTTCCAAGTAATTTAGACCATGAAATATTAGCACAATGGAAATGACAGTCAGTCATTGTTGAAATGATGCACAAAGTAAAAAAAAATATATATATTTTTTTTGTGTGTGTGTGTGTGTGTGTGTATATGTATATGTATGTATGTGTGTGTGTATATATATATATATATATATATATATATATATATATATATATATATATATATATATGCATGCTCTTTTCGTTTGTTTGTCATCAAATGTAAAGGCTGAGTGTAAATTGTGTGTGACATGCAGCAAAAACAGCCAGAAATCAGAGCTACAAAAGGAAGCAAGCAGGTAGGAAGTCAGCTGTTGTAAGTTACATCCACTAAATCGGGCCGTTCTGATTTCCTGCTCCCTCGACATGACTCTTTAATAGCAGGGCGGTGATGTTTTAATGTTCCATGTTTATTGTTACAGCAAGCTCAGCCTTGCGGAGACACACGTTTTGATCAGCTACTGCTCGCTACTATCAGCCCGAAAGTCGATCTGACCGAACCGCATGACTGATCGCTTTCGTCGCTCTGACCACTTTCTCCTGCTGAGCCACAAGCCCGTATGTCATCTCCGTCTTTACATAATAAAGAGGCTCATTTGTCGGAAGCGCCCGTCGCACCACGATTCGGAAACGCACCAAAAACACGGGCAGCAGACACGACTCCCCGTCGAAGTGTAGAGACAAGCTCAGCATGTGTGTGTGCGTGTTCTGCTGTTCTGCCACCCTCCCTCCCTGCTCAGGCCTCTCTCCGCAGGGATCGAGGGGCCCCCATACCACTTTAAACCGCAAAGCAGCTTTTTTCCCCTCCTTCTGTCTCTCTCTCTTTCTCTCTCTCTCTCTCTCTCTCTTTCTCTCTGTCTCTCTCTCTCTTTCTCTCTGTCTCTCTCTCTCTCTGTCTGTCTCTCTCTCTCTTTCTCTCTGTCTCTCTCTCTCTTTCTCTCTGTCTCTCTCTCTTTCTCTCTGTCTCTCTCTCTCTCTCTCTCTCTCTCTCTCTCTCTCTCTCTCTCTCTCTCTCTCTCTCTCTCTCTCCCCTTTTTTGTCAGGCTGCCAGCTACGCGGCGGCCTATTCATTTCCAGCCAGCACCGAAAACAAGGTCCAAAGTTCATAGTCGCTTGGTGCAGATCTAGGCCAAGTCTTACATTTGGAAACTTTCTCCCCCTCCACTTCTCACAGACACTCTGGTTGTTTACCGCGCCCCCCCACCCCTCCCAGGCTTTTCTAGCATTAGGTCTACTGTTATTTGTGCTTTGGACTGCCTCAAAGGCACCATGTTACCTCTAAGTCCGCTGACAAACTACATTACATTTATTTTGGAGGAAAGATGCCGTTTTCGAGTACATTTGAAATAGCTTAACGGAAGCATAGCGTAGCCAATGCCCTTCTTAGAACACGTCTCAACTGTCGATCTGAACTCGTAGCTGCCTCCTTCCAAATATTCCAGGAATTCCAGAATGCTATTTTGCTGCATTTGCGAGTGTGATTTATCATGCAATTTTTTGGGAAAAGGGGTCAAAATGCTCTGCAAACGCTTTCTGTTTAAGGGTCCGCCGTTCGCCGCTGTGGTTTAGTCGGTTTCTGTGTAGTACGTAAAAATCAAAGGCCTTTTGGATGGAGAGTTATTGTTAATGTATATGTTAAAAATGATATAAAGTCTGAATTGCAGCTGGTTTAGTTAAATGCATTATGAATTCAAGTCAGGGGACACATCAGAGCTCCACAAACTCCACCACAAGGGTCCATCAGAAAGAAGTGACGTGTGTGGGAGCACTTCATACAGTGGGACGCTAAGAAGTGCTCTGTGCAAAAAATGGGGGTTGTTATAACAAGAAGGCAAGATACGTTTGATGAATCATCCCGTAAGCATGGTGATCTTATCTGAGTCCTGCCATGCGTCTAAACCACACTGGCTCTGCTTTATTCCGGAGTGGAAGCTCCTGGAAAGATGATGCATTTGTTAGGAATTAATCCACAGATTTTTACAGAAGTTTTCACAGGAGCAACTAAAACACTTAATGGGGGATTTTGGGAACGGGTATTTGACTACTCATTCAGGAATTTAGAAGCCTTTAAATTGCTGGCTGTGCCAGCCCTACAGCTTTATTAGTACTGTAGCTTTAGTTGACAAAAAGCTGCAATAGTACTGAATGGATAAATAGTGTTGTGTAGGGTCCTGAGGACCGTTTTGAAGGTGCATGAACACCCGAAGGCAACTGAACTAGGTCTGTTCCATTGAAGCCAATGCCAGTACCAGTACCCACACTCTGATGCCTCTTTTCCACCAACACAGTGCTCATGCCCATGCTGATTCCCAGGCTCCTATGAACCTGTTAAGCACGAGCCCCACTGGTTTGAGAGC
>JAMWET010005376.1:27500-57500 GCA_024036415.1 Prochilodus magdalenae | reverse complement strand
GTAAAAAAATACAATAAATAGTAGTAGTAGTAGTAATAATAATAATAATAATAATAATAATACAAATAATAATACTACAAGTAATAATTAAAATATTACATAAATAGCATTTATATTTATATTACAACAAATTGCAATATTATTGTAGTAATAATAATAGTACTAATAACAATAATAATAATAATAATAGTACAATTAATTTTAAAAATAGTAATAATAAAGATAATAATAACAATAGTAAAAAATACAATAAATAGTAGTAGTAGTAATAATAATAATAATAATAATACAAATAATAATACTACAAGTAATAATTAAAATATTACATAAATAGCATTTATATTTATATTACAATAAATTTCAATATTGTTGTGATAATAATAATGATAATAATAATAATAAAATGGTAATGCTTTTTTTATAACAGTAATAATAATCATAATAATAATAATAATAATAATAATAATAATAGATTGCATATTCTGCAACTTTCACAGACCCAAGGACACATAATAATTTGCAGAAAAGGAAAATCATAGTGAATGAAAGTATTCTGGCAAAAGATGAGGTGTTTTGGGTTTTTTCAAGATGGAAAGAGGGAGAAGAGCGAATAGATGAAGGGTAAGGTGTTCTAGAGTATGGGGCCAGCAACATTAAAGGACCTGCTGCCCATTGAGGAAAGCCTGAACCTAGGAACAGCTATAAGACAGGACAGTCAGAGGACCCTGCCTTACGTGATGGAGAGTAAGGACGTAAAAGAGCAGACAGATAAGTGGGTGCACGTCCGTGCGAGGCTTTGAAGGTCAGCAGCGGGACGGGCTCTATAACTGGCAGCCAGTGTAGCTGATGAAGGACGCGGGTGGCACGAGCAGATTTCCTAGTGGGTGCTAAGAACCTGGCGGCAGACTTTCAAATGTACTACAGGGTTTTAGAGGGTAAACAGTAGAACAGAGAACTGCAGTAGTGTAACCTGGGTGTAATGAAAGCATGATCCAGAATCAGCAGGGGGCGGAGTCCAGCAATCCTGTGAAGATGGAAAATGCAGACCTGGTCAGAGATTGAATAAGTGGAACATATCTGAGACATAGGCCAAACAGGACCTCAGGGGTTCGCGCAGTAGAGGATGGGCTGACTGGGGTATCATCGTTAACCCAAACACAGCCTGAGAAGGCAGGGATGGCTGACTAGGTACCCACAATGATAGCAGTGGTGAAGCTATCGTTCAGCCACTTTCCTCCTGAGTACAGAGCCTCAGGAAGGATGGTGGGAATGGCTCAGGAGGTTTAGGGTTAAGATAAATCTGAGTGTCTCAAAATCTCAATTTCCCTGTTATATGCTTTTACATACCCACACGACCGCCTCTAACCTGTCACTGCCATGTTGGTGACCCTGCTGGTGACCCACGATGTTGTAAACGTGAACCTATATGGTAGGTGTGTCTGATTAAATGGGGAGTAGTCCTGATCTGGCAGCCCTGTGTATACAAACATGTTTTTGAGGAGGATGCCTCTCTTGTGGTTTCCTGAAGTATTTGAGGATGTGAGAGTTGTGGCTATAAGCTTGCTGAGTGGGTCTTCTGTCTGTTCCTCATGTGATCTGTGGTTATTAGATTAACATGACTCCACTTAGCCCTTTACATTTAGTAGTATGGCTGACTAAGGAGGTCCCAAAAACAGACCATGACCATTAGTGGCACGTAGGTAATTAGTCTCATTTAGTGGTGGGAAATACGACATCCAGATACCTTCATGGCAAATTATTTCATGATATGCTTCTCTGGTGTATTACCAGTAAAATATGACTAAAAATTAAAACTTTTACTGAATTTTTTAGAATATAAACCACCAAGAATTGTAAATTAATGAACTAATTAATGAAGCAGTATTATTATTAGATAGTAGGGATGGACCGCCAGTGTATGTTTCTGACAGAAGCCAAAACTGAACAAAATGAAGCATTTGTATGAATACCAATATTGGCACTTTTTTCACCATTACATAAATTAAATATGCTAAATGTGTTTTTAAACTTATTTTTAAAAGAAAAAAAATTAAACTGCAGTTTAAAACTGTTTATATTAATAAATGCTGAACAATGTACATTTTTTAACCTCCCACCAGACACACCAATATGACTTAGCGATACACCTTTACTCTCGCACTGAGAAGCTGCAGTCTGTCGGTCTGCCTCTCTGTAGCATCTCTGTTCTGTTCTTTACTCTGTCTGAAGCTCTGTTTGGTGAAATGAGGCATTAAAGTGGGCATTAGCCTCGAGCAGTTGACTCTAGCCCTGGAGCTAAGGAGAAGTAGTTCCGCTCAGATTCCCAACTACATCTGTGAATTAGAAAAAGGTAACAGCGTCAATAAAAACATTGTTGTTTGAGCTAGATCATTCGGTACTTTGGTTATTTGGTTATTAAGTTCAGTTTATATTGGGTTATTATATTCAGTAGCCAAACATTCTGGGCTTTGCTATTCTATAGTGTGTAAGTAGAAAAGTGCAAACTGATAGACCATCTTATTACATCCTGTTTAATCACTGATTAGTATTTATGTGTGTTAGCATCAGAGCAACCTCAAACACTACCTAGACTGTACGTCCAGTATGTAGCAGGTCCACTTATTGTCTTTCTTACAGACACACACACACACACACACACACACACACACACACACACACACACACGCTTTCAGTTTTCCAAAGCAGTGTGTTCACTAGAAGTTCAGAAGTTCACTCCTGGTTGCATTTTCTGCTTCACATGATCCAAGTAAACCCAAACACATTCAATAATGTTGAGGTTTGGACTCTGGGGCAGTCAGTTTGCTGTTCTGAGACCACCAGCATATTTTCTTCAGTAAGGGCTTCTTGACAGCTACACATCCTTTTAGACCCAGTGGGTTATTCTCTCAGAGCGGGTGAGGTGTGGTGGGCGGGGTGGACAGAAACAGCTGTGGGTATGTTGTTGTTGTGTTTTTTTTTTTGTTTGGTTTTTTTTTAGATCTGACACAAGTGGAGCTTGATCTTCCTTCTCTCTGTCCAAGATGAAAGCTTTAAGTTTATCTGATGAAGACAGTTTGGTGGTCTACCACGTCTTACGTAATGATTGGTTCTACTTTCTGACTTTTAGTCATTTTTTCGATTGCAGTTTTAGAAACTCCTTTTTTTTTTTTCACTTCCTTATTTTTATTTTTTTATGAAAGAGGGATCGCATCTCAGCAAGATCTACTGACCGGAAATAAAATAGCTGAGGGATGATCTCTGAACTTGAATAACCCGATTGGAATGGAGTCAAATGGAATGGAGTTAGAGTGTAGTTAAATAAATGAAATGGACTAAAACAAAATTCAATAGAGTTCAAGAAAAGGGAACATGACCAAAGTAGAACGGTGTAAAATAACAACACTGCTGATACATAAATAAACTGATGTAAAATTAAATAGGGAGAAGTAGAGAATGAAACAGGAAAGGGATAGACTGAAATGGAATGGACTAAACAGAATTGAATAGAGTGTAGTAGAGTGGGATAGGACTGTATGGATTACAATGGAATTTCCCATAGCCGTATCTACACGAATGATTAAACTGAAATTAAACAGATACACATTCCTGAAACAATTTTTATATTCTGTTGAACAGAAGAACACTAGCCATGTGATGTCTGAATTTCATGGAGCGCTGTACGTGCAGTATTCCTGGGAGTTTAAGATTCTGAAATGTCTTACATAACCTGTAGAATTTCTCTGGGAGGAAAAACAAGGTGTGATGTATATAAAATCAAGCTTTCTGGAGTTTCTGCTCATGCTGGTGTGACTATAACCAAATTGGAATGGAGTCGGGTAGAATGGAGTTAGAGTGTAATGAAATGGAATGAAATAAAGGAATGTAGAGTTTAATGGAATGGGGGAAAAGGAGGGGAATATAATGAATAGACTGAAATGGACTGGACTGAAACAGAATTGAATAGACTGTAGCAGAGTGGAGTAGGACTGAATGGATTACAATGGAATTTCCGATAGCCATGTTTACAAAGAGGGAACGACTCAACCGAAATAAAATGGATACCAATTCCCAAAACAGTTCCTCTTTGATTGAGCAAGGGCCATACTCCTGAAAAGGCCATAGCTCTGAATTCCATGCAGTACTGTAGGTGCAGTATTCCTGATTCCTCCGGGAGTTTAAGGTTCTGAAGTTTCTTACATAATCTGTAGTTTCTCTGGAAGGAAAACAAAGGTGTGATGTGTAGAAGACGGAGTTTTCTGGAGTTGTTGCTCGTGCCGCTGCTCTCTGAAGTTGAAAATGAAACTAGGCAGACATTCTGAGGCTTTTTATTTGGATTGAATTTGCACCACAAGTTGAAAAGGAAAGAAAACTCTTCCTGTGAGTCTGATTGAAAACATTTTCGAAGCTTTCTGAAATGATGTTCCAGTAAACAGAGGCTCAGTCTGGTCCTAACCACACGAGTGTGTAGGCACATGAATTTGAGTGCGTGTTTGTGCCCGTGTGTGTCTGTGTGTAAGTGTATGCATACATGAGTGTGTTCCAGCAGCTAACGCAAGCTTAGCTCCGTGAGCTGCGCTGACCCCTTGTGTGGAAAACAAGCTGATTGCTTCCAGGAAGATGGCGCCGCCCCGGCACAGCACCTTCCATTACTGCAGCTGTAGCTATTGCTCTCAACGTCACTATTCATGGAAACCAGGCCCGTAGCGGCTGCTTACTGCTGCTTTCCAAATCTCCCCCTCTATTGCTCACTCTCGCTCCTTTCAGTATCTCTTCTTTTTTTTGCGCTC
The DNA here is from genome assembly GCA_024036415.1 of Prochilodus magdalenae. NCBI lineage: Eukaryota > Metazoa > Chordata > Actinopteri > Characiformes > Prochilodontidae > Prochilodus > Prochilodus magdalenae. Next base: position 52,713 of record JAMWET010005376.1, on the reverse strand, counting down.
GCTTGTTTCTCTCTCGCACATCCGAAGCACATGTGACTGACCTATTAGCTGCCGTTACATTATTCACCACTGCGCAAAAGAGTGGGCCGTGAGCAGAGCGGCAGCAGACCGCACGCATTAATTATTCCTGCGAATGGTGACTGTTTTTCTGGTGACCTGGACACGCACAAGTGATGGGCAGCATGCATACGCAAAAATGGTAATAGGTGCACGGACAAAACACACACACCCACGGTATCCATGGTATTGCATATTAAAGGTGCAAATTTCTGTGTGTGCCAGTTGTTGTTTTATGAATGTGCTCATGGGGCTTTTACTGGTGTGGTCCGAAACGATCAGGATAGGATTAGTCAGCAAACAAGAGAAGAGAATTAAATGACTTGGACAGGAATAGAGAGCAGTGAAAATGAAAGGAATTTGAATTGAGTAGAAAAAGAATGGAATCGAACAGAATTTTAGAAGAGGTAGAATAGAACAGTATAAAATATAATAGAAAAGAGTCAAATGGAATAAAGCACAATAGAATGGAATTGTGTAGAGAAGAATGGAATGGAGTGGAGAATAATGGAAGGGAGTAGAGAAGAATGGAAGGGAGTAGAGAAGAATGGAATGGAGTAGAGAAGGATGGAATGGAGTAGAGAAGGATGGAATGGAGTAGAGAAGAATGGAATGGAGTAGAAAAGGATGGAATGGAGTAGAAAAGAGGGGAATGGAGTAGAAAAGAATGGAATGGAGTAGAGAAGGATGGAATGGCCTGGAGAAAAATGGAATGGAGTAGAGAAGGATGGAATGGAGTAGAGAAGGATGGAATGGAGTAGAAAAGGATGGAATGGAGTAGAAAAGAATGGAATGGAGTAGAAAAGGATGGAATGGAGTAGAAAAGAATGGAATGGAGTAGAGAAGGATGGAATGGAGTAGAGAAGGATGGAATGGACTGGAGAAAAATGGAATGGAGTAGAGAAGGATGAAATGGAGTAGAGAAGGATGGAATGGAGTAGAGAACAACAGAATGGAGTAGAGAAGAATGGAATGGAGTAGAGAAGAATGGAAGGGAGTAGAGAAGAATGGAATTGCGTAGAGAAGAATGGAATGGAGTAGAGAAGAATGGAATGGAGTAGAGAAGAATGGATCAGAATTTGAAAGGGGAAGCATATAACAGAATATAGCAGAATAGAAAGGAATGGAGCAGATAAGAATGGAATAGAAGAAATGTAAATAGAATTAAATGGAATAAAATTAAATGGAATAGAATGGAATGGCGTAGAGTGAAACGGAATATAACAGAATAGAAGAGAATGGAAGAATAAGAATGGATTAGACCGGAATTTGAATAGAATACAATAAAATGGAATGGAATAGATAAGAATGGAATAGAACAAATTGAAATAGAGCTGAGTAGAGCAGATACACAGATACAGCATACTGGAAGACAATAGAATTGAGTAGAGTGGAATGGAACAGAAAACAATGGGGTAGATAAGAACGGAACAGACCGGAACAGCAGGGAACTGAGTAGAACTGAATAAAATAGAATGGAGTAGAATGGAATGTAGCAGAACACAGCGGAACGGTGTAGGAAAAATGGAATGTAAAGAGTAGAATGGTGTAAAAACACACAGGAGTGAAAGGAAATAAAATGTAGAATTTAATTCAGTTGAATATAATAAATAGAGATGAAATGGGGACAAATAAGACGGATGTAGAATGGAAGTAAACAGTATTGAGTGGAGTATGACTGAATGGAATACAGCGGAATTTCCGATGTTTACAAGTTTACATGAAGCCTAACGATCGGAGTAATGACCAAACTGAAATAAAACACGTACGCTTTCCCAAAACAGCTCCTATTTGATTAAGAGCCGCACTCCTGTAAATATTCTGTTGAACAGAAGAACGCTGGCCGTGTAAACACCTGCATCCGATTACACTCCCAATCGGAATGCTGTGGTACATTCCCTGCATGTGCGTTTGCATCATAACACAGGTGAGTAAGTGGTTCTCCAGGCCTAGTTTGGGATCTGATTCTGGGTAGTGTGCATGTACAGGGAGAACTCAGCAGGTTGTTGGGTAGACTGAGCATGTAAACACTTAATCCATTATCTGAATCAGGTCCGGCGAATTGGCCATTCCGTTAAAATGAATATAATGGAGGGAGTGAGGAGGAGCAGAGAGAGGAATAAGAGCAGATTTGAATGGAGATGAATTGAGTAAAATGGTAGACATGTGGCAGAGTATAGTGGAACCCCCCCCTCCTTTTATCAGCTGAACTTTTGAACAGTAATGCAGTAACTCTCATCCTTCCCCTCTTTCATTTGTTTTGTCCTAATCCACCTCCCATTTCCTCCTCTTGGCTCTTCCGAGTGTATGTGACCTCTTTTCCCAAGTGCCTTTTTGATCTCAAGGGTGTACTTGCACACTCACTGTTGGGAGCAGTGCTCAAATAATGTAATGTAGTATCCATGTGTCTCAGTGGGATCTTTATGGCAGAGGCAGAAAGCCGATAAGGGTTTTCCTAAGGATTTCTGGCTACAAGCTCATCAATCCGAACTAAACAAATCAACCAGAGAAGGAAAAGGTTACAGCATCCGGTGGGTTGAGTAACGTCTGCTTTGTGTCGGATGAATAACAAGCCTGCTCTTCAGCATCGGCGGTCAGCCTGATGCAGGTTTCCTCGTCTTCCTCGTAGCTTGGTGGATTTTTATCTGTTGTTTTTCAGAACTTCAAGGGCTCGCTTTCTAAAAGCTCCGCAATTATTTCCTGTTCACGTCTGTCCCGGCTGAAATCAGCTCCCATTGTAGTCCTGTCTGGTAAACTCTGGTTACCTTGTGCTCATCATCTCTCTCTCTCTCTCTCTCTCTCTCTCTCTCTCTCTCTCTCTCTCTCTCTCTCTCTCTCTCTCTCTCTCTCTCTCTCTCTCTCTCTCTCTCTCTCTCTCTCTCACTCTGTCTCTCTCTCTCTCTCTCTCTCTCTCACTCTGTCTCTCTCTCTCTCTCTCTCTCTCTCTCTCTCTCTCTCTCTCTCTCTCTCTCTCTCACTCTGTCTCTCTCTCTCTCTCTCTCTCTCTCTCTCTCTCTCTCTCTGTCTCTCTGTCTCTCTCTCTCTCTCTCTCTCTCTCTCTCTCACTCTGTCTCTCCCACTCTGTCTCTCTCGCCTGTCTCTCCCACTCTGTCTCTCTCGCCCTGTCTCTCCCACTCTGTCTCTCTCGCCCTGTCTCTCCCACTCTGTCTCTCTCGCCCTGTCCCCCTCACTCTGTCTCTTTCTCTTCCTTTGCTCTCTGTCTCTCTCTTTCTCTCTATGTCTCTTTCTCTCTGTCTCTCTCTTGCTCTGTCTCTCTCTCTCTCTGTCTGTCTCTCTCTCTCTTTCTCTCTCTCTCTCTCTCTCTCTCTCTGTTTGTCTGTCTCTCTCTCTCTCCCTCTCTCTTTCCCTCTCTCTCTCCCCCTCTCCCCCTCTCCCTCTCCCTCTCTCTCTCTCTCTCTCTCTCTCTCTCTCTCTCTCTCTCTCTCTCTCTCTCTCTCTCTCTCTCTCTCTGTTTGTCTGTCTCTCTCTGTTTGTCTGTCTCTCTGTCTCTCTCTCTCTCTCTCTCTCTCTCTCTCTCTCTCTCTCTCGTGCAGTAATGGAGGCCATGGCAGTGAGCACATCTGCGCAGGGTCCAGATGAGTTTGACCGGAATGCTCCACGGATCTGTGGCGTCTGTGGAGACAAGGCCACTGGATTTCACTTCAATGCCATGACCTGCGAAGGCTGCAAGGGCTTCTTCAGGTAAACAAGTTGATCACAGTTCTTGTTGTTTACCTCACTGAAGGTTCTACGGTATGATTATAAGATGGTCAATATTAAAGCCTTGGAGCTCCGTTTTATAAACCAAGCACATCCTGAGTGGTTTGTTTGGTGACGGTAGCAGAGGAATAAAGCGGGGCACTGTGAGTGTTTCTCCAGGTTGGAAACGATTTCCTTTCATCTTGTTTATTAGAGTTAATAGAGTTTTTAAATGTGGCTGCACAATAAAAACCTAACTGACCTGTAACCAGCTTTACAGGAGGAAGATGGTAAGTAGATACAAAGTAAATACCCACTTGTGCTCGAAGGTGTGTTATGTATCGCTGTGGTGGCTGTTTTATATAGACACATGGCACGGGTGGGCATTAGACTGTTTACACTAGGGTGGTATTTACTGGGAGGTAGTGTTATAGTAACTGTAATATCCGCCTTGAGGTTTGAAATATGACCGAGGATTGTGCATGTGACCGGCAGCCTGTCCAGGGTGTTTCCTGCCTTCCACCCTAAGAGCACTGGGATAGGCTCCAGCACCATACCCTCATGTAAAGCATACGCGGCTCAGAAGATGAAGATTCATGTTAATGTTCCACAGGTTCTTCAGTCATAGTAGAACCTTCTGCAGCTCTGTGCACCATTCTGGACAAATCTAGCATTTCTTGATTTGTACTTGCAGCTTTCTAGTGTCCTGCTAAGAGTTTGAAACCTGTGAAATTGCACAAGGCTTGCATATTAAAGGAGCAATATGGAAGATGTAAGACTCCACACAGTCACCTAACAGACAGGCTTTATTGCTCAGAGCAGGTGTGCTTCTTCATCATTCGTTCATGTGGGGACTAGGGGCTAACTTGCTACGGTAACACTGTTGACTAACTAAAATGTAGCAGGTAATACATTAAAATTATGTAATACATTAACAGTGGTTGACTAATATTAGGTAAACATGTGGTTGTGTTGTTAAATGTTTACTTAGCATGTAAAGATGTTGTTGTTATATGTTTACTGAAGATTTGTTAAGCACTGTAACATTGTTAATACATCACGTAATGTTAGTTAGTCAACTCTTATAAAGTGTCACCAGTGCAACAGTGACTCACTGTAAAAACAAAGTTGTATCATGAGACAGGCTGGCGGCAGCTGGTTAACATGCTATCTTAAGTAGATACCTCTGCAGGAGGAGACATGAACATCCCGGGACACACACATTTCTTCACATTCTTTTAATAATATTAGTTCTTTATTTTAGGATAACGAAGAACCTGATTGACTGATGGTGCCATTCTCCATATTGCTCCTTTAAAATCACCTTGTGCATTTCATACATACACAAACAGTGATTTGACACTTTTGAACAGCGATTTCAATCATTTCACTGGTTTAAGAGATGTGTTATTGTTGCTGTTATTTAGAGACCCGTCATAAGACTTTTAATGTCCAGCTTAATTGCTCTATTAATCATGACAGCCTTGAATTCCAGGCTTAAACTTTGGTGCGTCTTGTGCCTTCCATGAAAGGATCCCTCTCTCCATGCCCGGTCACGTACTCCTACAGCCTGCTCTGCCGTGTGGCCTGCTCCACATTTAGGCTCTTGAATCCAAACAATGCATTGCATGTGCTCCAAACGACAGAGATTCCGATATTCCTATATTTGCGCCTGATTGAATGCTCTAAGGGAGAAGCAATCGCTGCAGCTTGTTAGGAGTGTCTCTTGTTTTTAGCAGTCCTGAGATTGTGCCAACGCTTACATAATGCACACTGGACAGCGAGCCATGCAGTTATGAATATCATCGCTGTCCTGAGACAACCTCCGAGGCAACAGGACAGGAAAATAACTGTACTGTTTAGTGTGCTTTGAGTTCATTCAGTAACGTCCAGAGCTTTTAGGATATGCGTAGCGGGGTGTCTACTTTCGCTTGTTGATTAGAAGTTGGTGAAAGACGAGATAATGACTGTTTTAAGTAGCTTTTTGTCTTTTTAAAGCTGTTACGAGACGGGCACTTTCGCCGTTTGAATGCCATCATTAAAACATTCAGAGAAAGCCAGCTGAAACAGGGATTGGGCAAAAGGGGACTTTAATTACTGGAGGGCCTCGATATTAAAAGACCATTATTGAAATATTGATTCATTTTTTATTAAAAATGGCACATGCTATTTCCTTTTCAGGTGATATTTCTAAGATGATTAGTCTTAGATATATATATGTATATACATGTATATATATATATATATATATATATATATATATTAGTTTAATTTTTTAGTTTTTTTTTTTCATTTTATATAGATATATGAAGATTAGATTAGTTTCCAAAACTAGTTTTTAAAATAATTACATATACGTGTGTGTATGTATGTATGTATGTGTGTATATATATATATATATATATATATATATATAATATCCAATAATACCCCTTATTATATATATATATATATATATATATATATATATATATATATATATATATATATATATATATATACATACATATATATACATACATATGTGTGTGGTGTGTACAGATAGATATATATTTCTATATATAAATAATATATATTTTTTTTATTCTTTAAAATTATATTTTATTTACTTCAGATCTGATGAAATTAACCCTCAGAAGTGTTTCTGTCCATCATTGAAAGCATGTGTAGAAAGCATGTGTAGCTGTCAAAATGCTGTTACTGAGAAGAAGAAGAAGCAGCTTCTGGTGTTTTTAGAAACATGGATTGATCACCACAGACCTCATCATGACAGGAGAAGCAGACAATGCAACCAACCACCCTCTAAGACTTCTAAGACTCTGGAGGAACAATATCCCTGCTCACTTCTTTGAAGGGCTGAAAACAAGTCCCTTGAAAAGAGTGGAAGCTGTAATAACAGCACCATGTGGGCAAAAACAAATGTATTATATTTAGCCTTAAGGCTTGTTTCTGATTTTTTTCTGACCCTGAAAAATGAATAACTTGTATAATGTACATTAATAATGGCTGTTTTGACTGGAAACTGTAGAAGTGAAGGATGCACTCTGACTTTTGCCCATCCAGAACCTTATTTATCAACACTCGTATTACAGTACCAGCTGTACTTTATTCGTCTCCGTCTCGCTCTGCCTCAGTAACTAGCGGCTCCCGATTGCCAATATCGTCCCTTTCGGTGTGCCTCCTTTGGACGAGCATCTGGAGTTGTGTTTACGTACAGGAAGACGGGATGGGGAGAAAAGAAGGGATAAAGGAGGGAAGGAATGAGAAGTATGTCAGGCTGTTTCTCAGACACCATGCTGCTTTCATTACGCCGTGATCTCAGCTCTTGTCTGCTGGGTGATCGGGCTTTCATCCCTCGGAGCAGACGGCCACAGGGCAGCGCTGATAATTAGAACCCTGAAAGGAGGCTTACGGGCTCCTCCTCAGTGCAGTCGCTACAAAACGCTGTTTTCCGATACCATATTTTATTTCATTTGGTGTCTTTTTTTTTTCGAGATTTGACCTCAGATTTGTTTTTTGAATCGGATTCCAAGCGTAGCGTTACTCTGTGTGCTAGCTTGGAATCGCCATCGGTCCGAACCTTTTTTATTTTGGGTTGAATGACATGAAAAATAAACCCAGAGACCAGTCAGATCTGCTGTGATTCAGCACCGGCCACACACAGATTTAGTTGTGGTGTAAAAGTGAGTCATAATTGCACCCTTTCGTCAGCGTAATGGAATAGTTCTGCTTATTTTTAGATTGCAATTAGACGATAATTCCTTGAAGAGTAAATTGAATTTGGTGCAGGCGTTAATGCTGAAATGAGCTTATTTACAGCGGCGGAGATAAGCGAGCGAGTAAACGGCCTTATTTAGGATAATTGAGCCACATTTCAATGTGTTGATCAACACACTTTCTACCAGTTCTCATTTTCTCCATCCTCCTTGGAAAAACGGATTACAATCCCTTTCTTGATTCCATCTAGACCCTTCACCCTCGCTAGACAATCACTCCGTGCTAATGAAACAGAAGCAACTGGATATTCATTCTTAAACAATTACCTCTGACAGCTCTGAAGCGGCGCTGCGTCTCAGAGGTGATGCTTTAAGCTGGATTTGTTCACTGTGGTTATTATTGAAAGGCTGTGTGCCTTTTTTTTCCATTCAGGGATTTGGAACAAAGAATCTGCCCCGTGTATCATTTTGTTCCGTTTAGTCTCTGAAGACTTACTGCGGATGACGGGTGTCGAGAGGAGAGTGCACAAGCCTCCGAGAAGGCCAAAGAAGATCCGGATATAGAATATACACTGTATCAAATATTAAGCTTTAGTTAAAAAAACTATCTGCTGAATTGTGAACATGGCCGATGGAAAATGATCCATTCGGGACTGATGGAGACAAGTTAGCTTTGATTAGGAGTTGGGACCTCAGAAGCTGGGAGTGAAGGCCTCATTTGTCAAATTAACAATGACATAATTAGAAACTGACAGTGGATGCAACCAATTACAAGTTGATGGATGGGGCAATTTTGTGAGTTGTTGGTGTGGGGGGTCATTTCAGGACTTGAGGGAGTTCTAGATGTGTCAGTGACTGTTGGGTAATCTACCACAGCTTGAGTGAAGCAAATAGCCAATATTAATAAAAAAGTAAATCTCTGGAAAATGCCGGCAAGAACATAAATCCCTGGAGCCCAATAAAAGACCACAACTTAGGACCTCAGATTGAAAGATTCACATTGCCGGCACAAAAAGAGAATATGTAACAACTGTAGGCTTCTCTCTGTACGTGTCCAAAGTGCTTATACTTGAATTTTGATCAGTATAAGGTGTGTCCCATTCACAACCTTTCCAATTTTTATGACTGTAGATGGCTTCACCAAGGCTTCATCTATACCGGACACAGCAGAGTTCTTTCAGACAGCAGCTGTCAGCAGGAACGCTCCGGAAAAGTACAAAATGCCAAAACAACAGCATACAGAACAACAGCCTTCAAGACCTAGCAAGCGGTCACATACCGCAAAACCCAGGAATAAGCCTGACATCCCAGCCCCGGTACGAGCAAGCCCTGAGGGCCACGGTGACGAGGAACAGTCCCACAATTACCTTCACAGGAAGAAACCCTGGGGGGCACAGGACAGGACCCCATCCTCTTTTTAAATGAAGGGTGCCAGTATTTCTGTATCAGTTGATTAGTAAGGTGATTCCACATTGACAGTATATACACACGTATGGATCAACAACGACAACACAACCGACAACTGCAAGCAGCAATGGGCAAACACGAACACCTCAAGGAGGCCTTAGGCAGTTTGGGTCAGTTAGGCCTTATAAGGATTCAGGCCGTGTGGGCATTTATTACAGATGGAAGATGAAAATTCAGTGAAGCCAAAGTCCTTCATTTGCCGTAAATGCTAAGCAGTGGTCTTTAACATTACATTACATTTATGGCGTTTAGCTAACGCTCTTATCCTGAGCGACTTACAAGGTTAATGATTACAGGTAGGCCAGTGTAGGGTTAGGAGTCTTGCCCAAGGACTCTTATTGGTATAGCTCAGCATGGTCACCCAGACCGGGATTCGAACGCCAGTCTCCCACACGTAGAGGTGGCCCCCTGAGTAGTGGTGTTACCCACTGAGCTACACCAACCACTTATAACTTATAAAGGTTTTTAACATACAAGCCAGAATATGATAAACGGGTTCTGACATGAGCTTTAGTGTTCAAGGATTAACCCTTGATATGCCTACCATAATGAGACTCAGTGCACCCATAAAAGAAAGGAGATCAAAGGGAGTCCAAATTTCTCAGTCTTCATGTGTTTTAAATACATCCCTGAATATATCAGTTCATGATATTTATTAAAAGTGTTTGTTCAGATTTTGACCTTTGACCTTGATGATGTGATTGAATTATTAATGCAGGGAGACCATGTGGAATAAAAAAAAAGAGAAAGTCAACATCAACGTTAAAAGACGCCACAGGGGCCAAGTTAGGGCCTAGTTTGAAAAACCCAGTTAGGGGCTAGGTTGAAATGTGTGGTTTCAGATTTGTTCAGACAGCTTACGATTGTAATGGCGTTTTTGTAACGTGTTCATGGTTGTGTAGATGTTTGTCACACGGTGCTCCATTATTTGATTTCAACTGTCTGACTGAGTAACAGTATATACAAGACATGCTCCTCAGTAGCCAAATTCATAGACCCACGTTTTTTTAATGACGGCTGGTTAACATTAAGCCTGTCAGGTGTCTTTCTACTAGCTTCCAGTGTCTAAGGACAAAAATAAATGAATTAGAATGGCTGTTAGCTTAATGCTAACATACTGATAAAATCCCATGGGGCGCTAGCAGAAATGAGCATGATGGTAGAGGTATTTTCAGAGAGGATTTGATTCCCGAATGGAGGCCGTAGCTCTAATGATCTGAGTAAATCTGTTCTTCGCTGCGTGTGTATATATGCACATCTGCCTGAGTGAGTGTTTGCGCTGTGTAGTTAAACTCTGGGTGTGAATGGGGACAGTATGCCAGGGGAGGGCGGTTTGTGTTTTCCTAAGCTCTTTCAGAGCTCATTCTGCGTGACTGCACATGAAATAAAAGTTTGTGTTTATGACTATTAAAAGGACGGGAGGGTGGGCTGAGAGGTGGTTGTGGCTACGGGTGAGTCAGTGTGCGCGTGTGTGTTTTGGGGTGGCCGTGTATGTGTGTTTTAGGTGATGGGTGTAGCTGAGTGGCTAAGCCATGTGAGCAACATTTCAGTCCGTTTTAAAAGATCCTCCTCCGGTGCCAAGCTTCACTCGCCTGTTCCCCTCCACTGTGGCTCTTGGCCTCGACCGGTCCAGAGCGGGGAGAGTTTACAGAGTGAAGGGTTTCAAGTGTGGAGTATATTTGGCGTATGCTGGACCTGCATGTCTGAGCTTAATTCAGGCCGTTCTCCAGAATAAAAAATGTAGAAATTTAAAGGATCTAAAAGATTTTACATTTAAAACACTTAAAAAAGCTTTGTCTAATAAACTAAATGACCCATTCATGTGGTTTATATGGCAAATTTTTAGGTTCTTGTTTTTCTTATTTTTAATGAAATTGTTAATTATTAATTTATTGTGGTGTATCATATTTATAATTAATTATTAATTAAATTAACTATCATAAAGGTATGTGAATTAGTCTTTTAGCTGTTTTTGAGCTTTTGTTTTTCTTAATTTTAATTAAAAAAATAACAACAAAAAAAGTTATTTGTTTAATTGTTATTAATAATTGTATTTCTAATTAAGTATTTATGAAATAATTACTATAAAAAGTATATGAATTAGTGTTTTAGCTTATTACAAAAAAAAAGCTATTTTTAAAATATTTTAAATTAAGTTATTTATTGTTCCTTTATTATTTTTAATCATATTTCCTATTAATTCTTCAGGAATTTCTTACTTTTTTCAGTTTAAATAATTGCCACAGCGCCACATATTTTTTTAGATGGATAATTAACTATTAGGTTTATCAATTTGGGTTAAAATAGGGCTGCTTGATTCCTATTGAAATGGGAATCCTAATTTTTGGCTGATTTGTATCTGTTCAGTAACGTTAATAAGAATAGGTCTGTGTTAGGGCACTTGGCTGGGTTGTACTAGTGTGTCCCTCAGTCCATGAGAAACTCATCCGTTCCGTCATCCTTCATGCGACACAAGTGTGTGTTGCCATTTAGTCTGCAGAGACGCTGTGGTCACCGCTTCTTATGTAAAACATGCCCCCTAGGCTTGAGCTGACTAATAGCGTCGCAGATACATGTGTTTCCATTCAAGCTGGACATTTTAAATCCCAGGAAAAGATGCACAAAGGTGCTGTGCTTGTTTCCTTCATGTCTGAATGTGTTGTCTTGATTCAGAATGCTCTGTAGCAGCGCAGCAGGGCATGCAGAGTAAGCAGAACGTCCTCCCACATGGAGCATGAATGAGGGCTTACACGATGTTGATGTTGTGGTAACATCAAAGTTGATATAAACACAAATGATAAAGGCTGTTATTCCTGTTAATAGCCTTATAATAACAATTAGCGGCTACAATAACAGTAAAGGAAAACAGGCTGACTTTACACAGCAAGCCGTAGCTGTTTTATGACTTGCCGTGCCGAGGCGAGTCACTGGAGGAAAGGGTAACCGATAGCGGTTAAGAGGATCAGCAGCCTGTAAGGTTAGAAAGCGGCTTGTTGAAGCAGTGCAGCGAAGCGTCAGTCGTGAGGTTGTGGTGGTTAGAGGACAGGATTAGACAATAGTATATCACCCACGCTCTCCAGGCCAAACCCCACTGTTCCCGAACCGAACTCGCTTTTAGCATGGCCCTGCGTTACTCTGCAGTTCTACACCTCCTTCTTTCTTCCTTGTCTGTACTGAGCTGTCTGTCTTCTCTACACAGGCGCAGTATGAAGCGCAAGGCCAGTTTCACCTGCCCCTTCAACGGCAGCTGCACCATCACCAAAGACAACCGCAGACACTGCCAGGCCTGCCGCCTCAAGCGCTGTGTCGACATCGGCATGATGAAAGAGTGTGAGTGGCTGTTTTTAAATCATTGGCACTTCTGTTTCAGAAGGACACTCAGCCGTTCTTCAGTGGTTTGACCTCTGACCAGGTAAAAAGGGCAGGAGGTAAGGGCGAGTATTCAGAACTTGTTCTCAAAGCACGATCGTAATCTATAGCGGGGGTCAGAGAGCAGAAAGGCAACATAAGCATATTCAAAACACAGTTCATGCAGACAAATGTCGGAAACAAGAGAAACTAGAAAATCTGATAGTAAAGTAACTAGACACCTAGGGAATTCTCAGCACTACCAGGACTGAACCACACGTAGGACTTTGCAGCACTCCGAACTGAAATCACGGGATACACACACACACACACACACACACACACACACACACACACATACATACACACACACATACATGCACATACATACACACACACAGACACACACACACACATGTACACACACAAACACATGTACACACAGACAGACACACACACACACACACACACACACACACATATATATATATATATATATATATATATATATATATATATATATATATATATATATATATATATATGTTGTCGCTGCCATTTTGTAGATACCCGTTTTTCTTTGGACTGCGACGATATATATAGGATGGGACTAGGGAGGACACGGATATATCTGATGGATTTTATGCAAAAAAAAATTTTTACTTTGAAAACTTTCTCACTGCAGTCAGTAGAAATAGAAGTTTTGTGGCAAATATTGACAAAATAGTTTATTAATTTATCAGACAAATTTGTTTGAGAGGAAAAACAATGGATTGTCACATGTGCTAGGTGCTGAAACCCAGTGCTTTCATGCTACTGATCCTTTTACTTAAAATATCTCAGAGTATCAAGAAGTTTCATCTTTCAGTGCCACTTTTCCCTAGTTAAGAAAGGCGTCTTATTAGCATCAGTGAGCCAGTAAGCACACTCGTTTCACAGTCTGCTTCACAAACTGCTGGACTTTTTTGCTTGGAATATATTTTGTAACCTTTTTTTAAAAAGGAAAGAATTCAAAAGAAACAAAAAGAGCATGTGTGCCGTGCAAAAAGTATCCTTCAGGAGTAGGCATGAAAGTTGGTATCAGTGTTAGTATTGGAAAATGACAGGGTTCGACTCCTACAGCGGTCCAATAACATGTATAGATTTAATTCAGATAGAGATATGTATCATATGATGCTTTTCAACATTAAAAGCTGTAAAAAATAAATACCACCTGTAATCAGTGCTGTAGGTGATATTCTAACTTAGGAAGCATTATAGCACTATACTTATTACATTATTATAGAATTAAATTAAAAACATTCATAACTAAAACACCTTATATACAGGGGATGGACAATGAAACTGAAACACCTGTCATTTTAGTGTGGGAGGTCTCATGGCTAAATTGGACCAGCCTGGTGGCCAATCTTCATTAACTGCACATTGCACCAGTAAGAGCAGAGTGTGAAGGTTCAGTTAGCAGGTAAGAGCACAGTTCTGCTCAAAATACTGCAATGCACACAACATTATGGGACATACCAGAGTTCAAAAGAGGACAAACTGTTGGTGCACGTCTTGCTGGCGCATCTGTGACCAAGACAGCAAGTCTTTGTGATGTATCAAGAGCCACGGTATCCAGGGTAATGCCAGCATACCACCAAGAAGGACGAACCTCCACCAGCATCACGTAGTGACCTGGCCACTATCCTGCAAGAAGAATGGCTTAAAATCCCTCTGACCACTGTGCAGGACGCAGTATATGTCATTCCCAAGACCAACTGACGCTGTATTGGCCGCAAAAGGAGGCCCTACACCATACTAATAAATGATTGTGGTCTAAAACCAGGTGTTTCAGTTTCATTGTCCAACCCCTGTATAGATAGATAGATATACATATGTCATATTTAGTTTCATTATTGTTTATTTAAAAAATAATATATTCTCTGATATGCAGTGTTTAAATAGCTTGGGGAAAAGGTCAAAATAAACAATGCAACACTATTTAAATAAGTAATATATTATTATTTTTTAAAATTTATTCATGTATTTATTTCCCCAGGCAGAGTTGGACTGTTATTATCGGTACATTTTTCAGTTTGTGGAGAAATGTATGATATTTCAACCTATTTTAATTATAACATAACCAAAATGCATTTATCTGAGTGGAAAAGACCTGCGACCAGCCAAAAGGGCGGCGCACTTTAATTTCACCCTTTGCTAAATGTGCAGGACCTTAATGGAAACATAGCTACTGGCGACAGTAATAACGAGCAGGTGGAGCCCGGGCAGGAATCCCATGACAATCATAAGTTTACACTCATGACTCTCTTATGCCTTTACTGAAAAAGGTGGGGGGTTGGGGGGCGGAGCTTCACGAGTCTCGTTTCCACTGCATGTGTGTTTAATGCTCTTGTTGACTGCAAACACGCATGGAGCCTCAGATCTCACCGCAACCCATCGTGCCACTGGGTAACTATGGGGTAGTCAGTCCAGCGAATGTAAAATGAACTACCCTGCTGTTCTGGAGCGCAAACCAAACAAAAACAAAACCGTGTCACAAAAATAGAGAGAGCGCGAGCGAGAGAGCAGGAGGAGAAACTGTCCAACAACGACTTTCTTTCTCCAGCTTTAGTTACACAATAGGCCGACCCAGATTCTCACTCACTGGCAAGAGCGGAGCAGCCGAGCTCGCTAAAACAGTCACAAGTCTAAAACAGCCCTCCGCCCCGGCTCTCTTTAAGACAAGACTGATCCGGTCGCCGCAGCAAAAGGGCCTCTTTGTCTCGGGGCGGCGGTCGTTCGGGGACAAGAGGTCAGAGGTAAAGGCTGAGAGCTGCGAGGGTGCAGGAAAGATTTGTGTGACCAAAGGTGAGAAGGAATAGAACTCCTCACTACCTTTCCGTGAAAGGCCGTGATGTCTTCATGGGGGGGTTCTGGAACTTTCCGAACAGTCCATACGTGTGGAATTTCGGAAGGAATGTCGGAATGTTCTGCCGGTTCAGAATCTTCTGCTGTAGTGGGAAGAAGACTTCTCCAGATCGACTGTCGTCACGCTGCGGGCTCAGGGGTGTGACCGCTTTTGAGACTTTGGGTCGGACAAATATTGTGATTTAATTAGCCCTAACTTATTCATTTCCTGGGCTTTACTTTTTGGCATTTGCGCTCCTAATATTGTGCACAGAACTGAGAAGATACTTGGGGGGTTTAAACTTCTGACCTCACAACAGTTCTATTAGCATTCATTAGGAAATGGTTTAATCCGGTCAGGTTGACAAGGATTCGATCATATTTTGATATGCCTCAGAGTGTATGACTCAAAACTATGACAGCTGAATGACAGTCAGCTTCATTAGAGCCATTGAATGGATCCGAGAAGCACTGTATCATGTGACTTTAAATTACAGTGCTGAGCCCTAAGACTGTCACATGCGTCCCCCTGGGATTAGTGGAAAGTGACAGCACCCCTCCGCCGAGCACTACTCTCACTTTTCCCTCCTAAGGAACGAGTTCTAATTGTGCTTTTACCCACATGAGCGTTGCACAAGCTCTGCATGTTTATTTACCAGTGGCCGAGCACAGTTTTCCTGTTTACCTGCGGTTCAGAGTGGGTTTCCCTTTGCTTTCGCATTAACAGATGCTGTTAGCACCTCTTCGGCCCTGCTTCAGCTCAGTCCGAGATTCTCCACAGCTTTTCCAAAAACAAAGTTAACCCAAGCCAGCCTGCCCAGTATCACCAGCTCCCTCACAGTAACGGGACACGTATCGGTGAGCGGCGGTGGGAAGCGCCCGCGTACTGATCAAGACATAAATAGACGACAGCTTAAACGTGCCAGTCTCAATTACCGTGAGCTGGCTTCTCTGACATGTTTACGGCCACCGGAGCGATTCGGTTTGAATGTTTAGATAACAACTAAAACTTTGGTTTGCAGAGCAGTCCGTCATGCTCAAATCAGGTTTATTTTCCATGTCCGTTTCTGCTAACCTATGTTTAGTTACGCAGTCATAATTGTTTGTTGACAGGCACACAAGTATGAACCAGAGTGGAAAGGAAAAGACTTCAAAGCAACAATCAGAGCCATATCAGATTATACACTGGGAAAAGACTCCTTTTACTGCCTGTCTAAACAGAGCACTGAAAAAGAGCTTAGCAAACAGATTTTACCACCATTCTATGGCGTTATTTTATATATATATATATATATATATATATATATATATATATATATATATATATATATATATATATATATATATATATATATATATATAGTATACAATACCAGTCAAAAGTTTAGACACGGCTACTCATAGAAGGTTCTCCTTATGTTAACATCAAACTATAAACTAGCACCCATGGAATTATATAGTCCACCTTAAACACCTCCAGAATGGAGCTCTACAGGAGGAGGAACCAGCTGTGTTAACCTGCAGTGGCTGATATAGAACAGGGTTTACTACTAAGCAGGTCTGGAGCGATTCTATTGGTCTGTCCGTCATGAATATTCACTAAGAGCTTTTTAACTAGGCAGAAAAAGAGATCAAAGGTTTTTATGCTATATTAGAGGTGGAGTTGAGTTATGGAGAAACATAATACTGTGGTCCATCAATAGTGTATGTGGTATATCAAGATATGTGCTGGTTCAGACTCTCATCAGTTGGAGCTGTAAGCCTGTAGAGTCTTTAAGATCACCAACTACATCCATTTAGTTGGACGTGTCTAAATCTTTGACTGGTACTGTATGTTATTAGTCTGAATATTCAACAAGTAAATATAAGATTACAGTTGATCAGTAATGAGTTTATTACAGCTTCCATTTTTCTCAGAACACTTGCTTTCAGAAATCTGCAGGAGTGTTTGTCCATGCCTCAAAAGTTCAGTCTTAGCAGTTGGTTTCTTTTTCTGCTTCTCGCGTTACAGGCAGTCCCGAGCACGTTCAGTGATGTTAAGGTCTGGAGTGCGTTCTTTTTATTTCCTTGTGTTTGTAACGAGCTGTCAGAAATACAGATGCATGTAAAAACTAGACATATAGAAACAGTACAATAATCATGTCCCTGAGTTTTAGGACAGCTCATATCGCAAATGCACTTTCCCCGCGTGTGGTTTCTGATGACTAATGTAGGCTTGTATAACGCTCTGCTAGTGATTAAGCCATTTACCACACATGGTAGGAGACCTTCACTGCACTGTACCACCTCTTCTCAATCTATGAGTCACATCACTCACACCCTGCAGGGCTTTATAGCCTCATTATCCTTATGCAGCGCCATCTGCAGGAGCCTGAAGTTACTACCACCTTAAACATCCATGGTGACTACATTTGTGGGCTTACAAGAAGATATTAAAAATGAACTTGTACTATATTGACCGAGGTATTCTGTCCTACCACTCTGCTGCGTGACAGTACGTGGCGTGACGGTGCACGTCTGGTCTGCAGTGACCTTCGGCTGGCAAAGAAAACAGCAGGAGTGCTGTGTGGACATACTCTGGCTTTGAGGCAAATAAGATCGGAAAGCCAAAGGACATGAACATGCCGGTATGCAAACAGTGCTTCAGAACCGTTCCAATCAAGGGTGGTAACACATCAGATCTGGCGAAATGCCTGAAGGACGCCATTTAACAAGGTGTTTTCGCATTTTCGGCCAGAAAAAGTGGTTTACACGAGAAATCCAGTGTGTTTGAAAATATTTATCTAAAACATACATGCCATGGTAGCCAGAATTGGAAAAAGTGAACATGTGAAATTGAAATCATGACAGCACCAGTTGGAAGGAGTAATGGGTTAGGATTGAGACATCAGCTGAGCATTTATTACAGTATGTGTCAGCTGCATGAAAACATTTGTTATCCAGAATTTAGATTTTTTGCCTTGTGAGAACATGACACCCAATGTGGTAGTTGAGCTACAGTCAGCCCCAGTTGAAGGGAGTCGCAGCTGTTTGTCTTTTCATCATAATTTCTGCAGAACTCAGAAGTCACAGTCTTCAGATGAGGCCAGTCATTCCCTGAGTAGAGCGTTTGGGGCACACAAAGGAATTTGGGTTCTGCATTTAACCCATCCATGAAGTGAAACACACACACACACACACTAGGGGGCAGTTGTTACTGTCAGTTGAGGGAATCGAACTGGCAACCCTCTGGTTACAAGGCTGGTTTCCTAACCTCCAGCCCCCATTCAGAGCTGTCATTCAGAAAAACTTGGCAGCTTGGGATCTTTTGTCTTACAGGGGAGGCAGTGGGAACAAGGGAACTTGTAGCCTTGCCTAATGTATCTGTAGCACAACTAATAGCCATTAAAATGTCCAGTATGATCAGACACGCCTACACATGTCCTCTGAGTGTGTACATACCGTATAATCTTAATGATGACAAAATGACGAAGGTTTTTGTGGTTACTGCTTTGCCCCACAGCGCTGTGCCATAATTAGTCCAGAACTTAATTCCAGAAACATCTCGGGCACCAGGCAGTGCATTGCCAGTAATTTCCTGTAAGGACTTTCTGTGATGGAGCTTTTGGAGGCATTAAATGCTTCGGGTGTCTGGCTCCTGTCACCACCACTGTGAATAGTTCTCAGCAAGTTTCTCCAGAGTGGAGCATTTCACATTGAAACTCTCTGAATGACTTTGTTTACAACTCTGTGATTTAATTAAACAGAAATGTAGAAAAGTGAAGCTAAAGGCAGCAGCTGTGTAGCCCTGACCGTGGGTGTAAACCGCCTTTTCTCTCAAAGAAAAATTAATTGTGTTTGTCAGTCACTGCTCTCATAGCATGTGACAAACACAGGTCTTTGTTTTTCTCTGAAACACGAGTTCAGTAGATTAATATATGCGTTCGGTAGACGGGGTGAGGGTTGTAAATGTACAAAGAACAAAATGTATCAGTGTGACTTTCAGAACACGCTCCATTTTTCTCAAAGAGTAATCTGCTTAGACCAGGAACTCCTGATGTTGATATGGAGCATGGTGCAGACTACACAAGTTTGACCCAACTTCTGTTGACTTCTGGTTGAAACCATAAAAAGATTCATTTCTGTCAAAATGTTGATCTAAAAGGATGATGCTGCACTATATACTATAACATAAACAGCAAAGGCTGTAATGTCCCTTTGCCAGTTAATCTACACACATCATCAAAAGAATAGCTGGACTCGGAGGTGTGGGATTACAGTGCGATTGGGAGGGAAGATAAAGGTCACCAGGGATAATAAATGATGATACACACTAGGGGGCAGGAGGTTAGGGAACTAGCCTTGTGACCGGAGGGTTGCCGGTTCGATTCCCTGAACTGACGGTAAAAACTGAGGTGCCCTTGAGCAAGGCACCTAACCCCCAACTGCTCCCCGGGCGCCGTGGATAGGGCTGCCCACTGCTCCGGGTAAGTGTGCTCACTGCCCCCTAGTGTGTGTGTTCACTAGTGTGTGTGTTTGTGGGTGTTTCACTTCACGGATGGGTTAAATGCAGAGACTACATTTCCCCACTGTGGGATCAACAAGAGATTACATAATAATTAAATAATTTAGACTGATAATGGCGATATTTATTAAGCTACACGCACAGAAGTCTGTCTCTCAGTATGGCGTCCGGCCACCATGTTTACTAACACAACATCAACACGTCTCAGCATGGAGCTCTAGAGGGCCCTAATGGTGCCCTGTGATAATCCATCCCATGCATCTTAAATATTCTCACACAGTTCCTGCAGATGGTGCGGTAGGGGTGGAGGTGGAGTGAAACCAGGGCTTCTGGATGTGTGACGTGTGACAACATACCGTTTATCTTGGTGCTGCCCACGGTGCCTCCACACACACATTTGTTGGTCCTCTCCACCAAGACAAATACAGGACTCTCCACTGAAGATGCCATTCGGAGTCACTCCAGCACACTCTGGCACGACACCATTGCAGTCCTTGCTGATGCTGACATGCTCTGTGTGCATGTAGTCCTGCGTCTTGCAGCCCTTTGCCAGTGGTGCTGGCACTGACATGGTGACTCATGGTGGGCCTCACTGCTTGGTGAATGTCCGCAATCGCGGCTGTTGGGTCAGTCAGGTACAGCAGCGAGGCCCATCCTTGCTTACATCACGTGGGCAGCCGAGTGTCCTTCTGGGTGCAACTGTTTGTGCAGCTACTTTTTTGAGGATGAGTGCATGTGTGAATAGAGCAGCTGAATGAGTTTGGAAATGAACAGATGAACAGTGTATGAGAGGGGCTAATATTTTGCCAAATCATTGCAGATCAGAGAGAGCAGTGAATGAGCGTGTTGTGTAGGATTAGTTCTGGCTCATTCACTGCCAGACCACTACTGATGACGAACACACACACACACACACACACGTGCACGCAGAGACACTGTGTCTCTCACTCTCCTTATGGCACAGGGTCATCCCACTGTCTCTGTGGCACAGTTGGCAGGTTGCTCCAGTCTCGCCGTGCTGGAAGACGTCTGCCACCCACGCACAAACACAATGCCTCCCAGCAGCGCGGCTGCTCTCAGATCAGATATCTCACACCCTTATCTCATCCTCATTCATGTGGAATCTGATCTCGGATCGGTTACTGTGAGATAAAACTAATTACATATGAAAGACCTGACTTTCCAAAAAAGCCTAATTTAAGCTGAAACCGTATACTTTAAATACAAACATGACCCCTAATTTGAAGCTCGGATTAAGCCCAGGACAGTTGCAGTTTGGCTCAGTTGGTGAATAATAGCCCTTTATGCTGCCGCTTTTGTAACAGTAGCATCCTCCGTGTTTCCTAGATGTACAATTTTAAATATTACTGAATTACTGAACATGGTTTCATATATACAGCTCTGGAAATAAAGAGACCACTCCAGTGTCTTCTTAAATCAGCATCTCCACATGTACAGCAGGTTCTTAGTGAGGAACAGAAGGTTGGGTTCTAGCTTTACTGGCAGATACAGTGAGCGGCTGGTTCATAAGAACAAGGTCCACCAGCAAACACACAGGACAACACAGCTACAGACTGGCAGAGGGCCAAACCCACTCTCTACTGACCGTGATGAGCACCACCTCATTCCAGTGTCCCTTAACCACTGTAAGATGACCTCAGGTGACCTACAGTGAGACTGGCGAGCGGTGGCTGGGGTGAAACGCACAGCGAGCATGGTTCTAAAAACAGGCTTCTGGAGGTCATTAGTGATTTTCTAAATAAACAGATCTAATACAATATCTGATCTGGAGTTTGGGAGACATGGTTCCAGAGAACTGGGAAATTTGGGTCAAAGACAAACCCAGAAACTGTACAACTAGAGACACTGATCATTTTGAGGTGGTCTTCTTATTTTTTCAGAGCTGTATGTGGTGGTGGTGGTGTTGTGTTAATCGTTGGATTGTACCTGATGGGTGAACAGTCAGTTAGAGTATTATACTATAGGATTTGAATATCTGTAGGTCATCTGTAAGAGACCATTACCATCACTCCTAAATAGGATAAGGAAGTCTTGGTTGAGCAAGAGCCAGGCAATGCAAGTCTGTGGTTACTGATGTACTGCATGGTTGTGAACAGTAATTACTTGTCACCGCCAGTGTCTGTTCATCTCTTCCGCTCTACTGTTGTTTACCCCGGTAAAATGTAATTGTATTTTATTGTACTATAATTTTTTTTATTGTACTAGAAATGTACCAGTACATTTGAAGTACATTGTTGTGTGTGCTAAATACAAGTGCAAAATGTATAAATTACAAAAGTGTAATAATTACAAGTACATTTGACCCAGTACAATTTTAATGCACTTAATAGAAGTATACTCAGTCAATTTATGCATATATGTTCGTATTAATGTACTAGAAATGAATATGTAACACTGTAATACTTAAGTATCTCTAAATGAATCTAATAGGTGTATCAAAGTAGTAGAGTGAAGTACAGTTAGTTCTATTTAAGTACATATTTAATAGCACTAATGATGATTATATTTAGCATACTGAGTACATAGTATATAAAATAGCACACTATTAGTGCATTCATTATAAGTTTAAGGTTTATATGTTTAAATGTTATGTTAATACTAAGTATACTTAAGTTAAGTAGATTCGAGAATGCTTTTTTTACTCCTTTGTATTTACTTACTGTTTTGCCACCTTTCTGTAGTTATTCTAACCGACGAGGAGGTGCAAAGAAAGAAGGAACTGATTCTAAAGCGTAAGGAGGAGGAGGCAGCGCGGGAGGCGCAGAAGCCACGCCTCACTGATGAGCAAACTCAGATGATCAGCACCCTGGTGGAGGCGCACCACAAAACCTATGATGACTCCTACTCGGACTTCGTCAGATTCAGAGTCAGTTTACCTTGTTCACTGGGTTACACTGGTTTACACTGGGTTACACTGGGTTACACTGGGTTTTACTGGGGTTACACTGGTTTACACTGGGTTACACTGGGTTACACTGGGTTTTACTGGGGTTACACTGGTTTACACTGGGTTTTACTGGGTTTACACTGGGTTACACTGGTTTACACTGGGTTTTACTGGGTTTACACTGGTTTACACTGGGTTTTACTGGGGTTACACTGGTTTACACTGGGTTTTACTGGGTTTACACTGGTTTACACTGGTTTACACTGGGTTTTACTGGGTTTACACTGGGTTACACTGGGTTTTACTGGGTTTACACTGGGTTTACACTGGGTTTTACTGGGTTTACACTGGGTTTTACTGGGTTTACACTGGGTTTTAATGGGTTTACACTGGTTTACACTGGGTATTGCTGGGTTTACACTGGGTTACACTGGTTTACACTGGGTTTTACTGGGTTTACACTGGTTTACACTGGGTTTACACTGGTTTACACTGGTTCACATTGTGATACTGATGTTGTATCAGTATCAGCCGATACTTAGGATTGAACTGATTGTATCTGTGTTGACCTATACTCAGTTTAAAATAACTCAGATCAGATCAGTCTTGGCCAAACCATAGTATTCAGATTACTCATATCGGATCAGTCTTGGGCAAAACATAGTATTCAAATTACTCAGATCGGATCACTATTGGCCAAAACATAGTATTCAGATTTCTTAGATCGGATCAGTCTTGGCCAAAACATAGTATTCAGATTACTCAGATCGGATCACTATTGGCCAAAACATAGAATTCAGATTTCTTAGATCGGATCACTATTGGCCAAAACATAGTATTCAGATTTCTTAGATCGGATCAGTCTTGGCCAAAACATAGTATTCAAATTACTCAGATCGGATCACTATTGGCCAAAACATAGTATTCAGATTTCTTAGATCGGATCAGTCTTGGGCAAAACATAGTATTCAAATTACTCAGCTCGGATCACTATTGGCCAAAACATAGTATTCAGATTTCTTAGATCGGATCAGTCTTGGCCAAAACATAGTATTCAAATTACTCAGATCGGATCACTATTGGCCAAAACATAGTATTCAGATTTCTTAGATCGGATCAGTCTTGGCCAAAACATAGTATTCAGATTACTCAGATCGGATCACTATTGGCTAAAACTTGAAATATGAAAGTGCTTAAATTGGATCGGCTTCGGCAGATCCTAGTTTTGAAAGTAGTTGTATTGGTATTGGCTTGTACAGCATAACAGCACTCTAATTGGATTGGACCTTTAGTCCGGAGCTATGATCTGACAAGATCAAGATAAGATGTTTCACCATGTGTATTATATAATCTTAATTTAAGAGTGTTATCTTACTGAATCCTATCTCATTAGGAAATCCTAAACTACTTGATTAAGGTCAATAATTAATTAAAATTGAGCAACCAGTGATAACATAAACAGCTGAAACATTAAGACATTAAGTGTGGGAATAAAGTCCCAAGTGAAAAAACTCATTTGCAGTACGAACAAATCAGTAAGAATGCTGCCTGTCACAGTTGCCTGTAAAATATGATAGAAATGGAAGGTTAAAACTGAAGTTAGCACGTCACTGGGGTTCTCCTAACGTTAGGACAACCGAGCTTCGTAGATACTCAGTATGGACGTTCTCTAATAGGATTGCATTGACTGTTAATATTGTGATGCACTAATACATGTGTGCGTTTGTGTTCACAGCCCCCAGTGAGAGAGGGTCCGGTGACACGCAGTGCAAGTCGTGCTGCCTCACTTCACTCCCTCTCAGATGCATCTTCAGACTCATTCAACCACTCACCAGGTAACTCTTTCTTTTCTCACCAGGGAACTCTCTCGCTCTTATTCCGATGTGCGCACACCCACAGAGCCCAAGTATTGCCTGCCCCTGACAGTGTGTTAACTGCTCTGACCTAAAGCAGTGTTACTTTGCCTCACGTTGGAAATCTTAAAGACACGCACAGACAGCAATGTGTTCCTTCACATTAACACATTTACATGTGCACACACAGACAGGCCAGTGTTGGGGGAAACCTCAGTTTTGAACTTCACTTATTGAGCTCAGCAGTGGGTTAGCAGTCCAGTGGGAATCTTGTTAGTTTGCTTGCACACATTTTTATTTTGTCATTTTTTAAATTTCTTTTTAGAAATGTATTCATTTCTGTACAGACACAAAGTTGAGTCACATTATTATGACCACTTCCTCTTTTCAACGGCGGCCGTGTGTAGCTCATGAAGGAAGCCACGTTTCCGTGGCAATCTCTGGGCCCACTCATCCATGTACAACTGGTGTGATCATCCCCCACACATCCCTCCCTCCATCAGCTGTTGGATGCACTGCAGTCAGTGTGACTCCAAATACCTATCAGGATCGTGTTGGGTCACTCCAAGATTGTCTAGCTGGTCATAATAATGTGACTTAACTGTGTAAAGGTGGATATATATTACATATATTCTGCAGTTAAGTGGTTTTATGTAAATAAATCGATTTCAGTTTATGAAACATTGTTTTGGAAGGGTTTTTTTTTTTTTTTAAACTTCTTCGCAGTTTATAAAACTGATCTGATCAAAAATTCACTTTCTAAAGCGCTGCT
>JAMWET010005376.1:17500-22500 GCA_024036415.1 Prochilodus magdalenae | reverse complement strand
ACTGGTCAGTAGCCGGTTTGTTCTGGCGTTCAGAGATGCCTTTAGATGTACTGCGTTTGGAACTTGTGGACCCCGTTTACATCTGGTGACCAGTATCTAGATAAGATTTTAGTCACATGGACGTACGGTTAGCACTTTGAGATCCGATTGCGGTGTGGGGTGGAATATGTGAATCAGCTTGTTATGTGGCAACCTGTGATCGATAGTTTATCCGTTCATCCTCTTCCTGAGCCATCCTTAATGTGGTTGCTGCCTCGAAATTCGCCATTTGGCATGCGATCATGCATTTCTCCTAGCTTAGGGGAAGGCAACAGCTTTAGCAGTCCTTGCTGATGAAAAAAACGAATGTTTAGCCTGATTACCTCGCCAATGACCCTGATTCCAGCCGTAGTAAATGCCACCACAGCCCATGTTTGTCCTCCGTGATAATCTTCCTTACAGACGTGGATCATGAGTGGAGTAACGTACTGTATAGGGAGGTGTTTGGGTTGTACTGAAAGGGGTTTGGTTGTGGAATGTGATTTGGAGAGGTGGAAGATTTTCCACTGCTATAACAAGTGGCTCACATGCGTCTCAGACCACCTTCTGAAGTGGGTTGAATGTTCAGATTTGTATCTGGTTTGGAGCATCTTGGGTGCTTTTACACGCAGATAAGCCAGACATGCACTGTGCGACTTTAGAAATGTTGTTGTTTGCTGACAGCACACGCAGTATGTTTCAGTCGGCCATCGGAAAAAAGAAAACCTGAGATCTCTCTACTCGCGAAAACGAAAACGTTCCATCCGACTGACATGCCGCGATAGGGGTGCTCCCATCCAGCACATACAGACAGCTCAGCTCTGTCTTCAGACAGTTTCCAATAAAGCTGTTTCATTCAAAACCACACGCTGCACTTTCGAAGCCCGAACACAAACAGTGGATGAATCTCAAAGGACTTCCTGCTCCCTGCATACCCTCCATCACATAGAATAAGTGGCTCCAGCAGCATCATATGTCTAATAAACAGTCATTTGGGATTCAGCTATGTGTACATAATTCCATACTGGATAAATGTTGTGGTGTAGAAGCCAGAACTTGCACAGTAGGCTTCATGGGAGAGGTGGGGGGAGTTTGGAATTCAGCCACCGACAAATCAACTGTGCTACACCAGCTTTGCTAACTTTACTACACACTGTATTGAAACTCTAACCAGCCGAGCTACAAAGATAAATCATCATTGTGACTTTCTGTGCCTCCGTTTATGTGTGTGCCGTTGTGTAGGAGGTGTAGTTGTGACTGCGTGGGGTTTTTTCAAAATTGATTTACTGGTAATCAGTAAATCAAGTTGCATACGTTTAAGATCTGATCTCCTCATTTAGAAAGTCAGCAGAGTCACAGGAACATATTTCTGAACTGAAAGTTCAGAAACTGTATGATGATCGATCTGAACTGGAGCCGGATTTAATTACAGGATACAGCGCCGGGCAGCAGCTCGTATACATGCTAAACATTAGCGCTTATAGCTTATAGTCTTTTTAATTTCACTTCTAACGGCTTCTTCAGTAGGAGGACCCTTCGCCTTTCATCTCTCATAAATAATGAACTGCTAAATAAAACCAGATTAGTCCATATTTATATTATTTTTAGATTATTATATTACCCACCCGCATTTCTCAGCTTCACAGCTTTAGCTGCCTTTAACGGTGAACCGCCAGCGAAGGTTGCCCCGTGGTTTTAATTTTTTACATAGCCCAGCTAGAACTTGAATACATATTTATTATTCCCCTTTTAATCATTACTAAAATGTCTTTTTACATTCGTGAAGTTCTTGAGCATTATTGTAAGCTTTAGTCTGTTTTACGGAAGAAGAAAAAAAAAGGTCACTGACGACTTAAAGGGTCTCCGACTGACGATTCAACTTGTTGACTTCTAGAGGGCAGTCCTAATAGAGATATATATAAATTATATTTAAATTCTCTATAGGTCTTGTACTGCTACTTGACTTTATATATATGTGTGTAGGAGTAGTAACTATGTAGTAACTATGTCAGAATGTAAATATTAGAATTGATATATATACAGTGGGGTGTGAAAGTTTGGGCAGCGTTGGTAATTTTCCTGATTGACCTTTATAAAGCATTGATTGTTTGGATAAAAAAATTGCGTTAAATATATCATATAGGGGACAAACACAGTGATATTTGAGAAGTGAAATGAAGTTTATATGATTTACAGATAGTGTGCAATAATTGTCTAAACAAAATTAGACAGGTGCATAAATTTGAGCACCAAAAAAAAAACCTTTAGTAGATCCTCCTTTCACAGAAATAACAGCCTCTAAACGCTTTCTATAGCTTCTAATGAGAGTCTGGATTGTGACTGAAGGTATTTTAGACCATTCTTCTTTACAAAACATCTCTAGTTCATTCAGGTTTGATGGTTTCCGAGCATGGACAGCTCTCTTTAAGTGACACCACAAATTTTCAATAATATTCAGGTCTGGGGACTGAGATGGCCATACCAGAACGTTGTACTTGTTCCTCTGCATGAATGCATTAGTAGATTTTGAGCAGTGTTTAGAGTCGTTGTCTTGTTGGAAGATCCAGCCCCGGCGCAGCTTCAGCTTTGTCACTGATTCCTGGACATTGGTCTCCAGAATCTGCTCATATTGATTGGAATCCATGCGTCCCTCGACTTTAACAAGATTCCCAGTCTCTGTACTGGCCACACAGCCCCACAGCATGATGGAACCACCACCAAATTTGATTGTAGGTAGCAGGTGTTTTTCTTGGAGTGCTGTGTTCTTTTTCCTCCATGCATAACGGCCCTTGTTATGCCCAAATAACACAGCACCTTATTCCAAAATGAAGCTGGCTTGTCCAAATGTGCTTTAGCATACCTCAAGCGGCTCTGTTTGTGATGTGGGCGGAGAATAGGCTTCCTCTGCATCACTCTCCCATACAGCATCTCCTTGTGTATAGTGCGCTGAATAGTTGAACGATGCACAGTGACTCCATCAGCAGCAAGATCATGTTGTAGGTCTTTGGGGCTGGTCTGTGGGTTGACTATGACTGTTCTCAACATCCTTCGCTTCTGTTTATTCCAGATTTTTCTTGGTCTGCCACTTCGAGCCTTGACTTGAACTGTGCCTGTGGTCTTCCATTTTCTCACAGTGTTTCTCACAGTGAAGACTGAAAGCTGAAATCTCTGAGAGAGCTTTCTGTATCCTTCCCCTAAACCATGACGCTGAACAATCTTTGTTTTCAGGTCATTTGAAAGTCGTTTTGAGACTCCCATGCTGCGACTCTTCAGAGAAGATGCAAAGAGGAGGTCAAGGGTCACTGAACTTACCAAACCAAATTTGAGTTCCAGTAATTAGTTCTAAAGGTTTTGAAATCAATAAAAATGACAACAGTGCCCAAATTTATGCACCTGCCTACTTTTGTTTAACCAATTATTGCACACTTTCTGTAAATCATATAAACTTCATTTCACTTCTCAAATATCACTGTGTTTGTCCCCTATATGATATATTTAACGCAATTTTTTTATCCAAACAATCAATGCTTTATAAAGGTCAATCAGGAAAATTAACAACGCTGCCCAAACTTTCGCACCCCACTGTATATATTCATTTAAAGGAATCATTTACTTTTATTTTTCAACTTAAAGCGTGACCTTGTCTGTCTGTATGACGTTATCACTGAAGAAAAACTAGAGGGAATCTGATCAGATTAATTTCTCTTAACTTGATCTTTTGGCAAATTGGATAATGCAGTTTTCTGTCCTGACCTTCAGATATTCCAGATATTTCATAGGGGTAAATGTGTTCAGGTAAGAGTTGAGTAAGGTTATGGCACACTAAACAGAAATATTTCACAACTTAAAACCCAAAAAATGTAGTCACCCTGCAGGTTAAAGAGGGCAGTAGCTTCAGGCTCCTGCAGATGTCGTTGCGCAGGAATGATGGGGCTATAAGTATCTGTAAAGTGTGGCACTTCTGCACATCTGTTATAGATTCATCAGGAATACCCGTGTTTCATTTGGGTTGGAAACGATAAACTAAAAAGCCCAATAAAATAGGAATACCATTCAGGATTTCTTTCCTGCAGTATCTGAGTAAACAAAGCCAAACTCATTCTCCTATAAGGCTTTAGGAGCTGGAAAGAAGACCTTAAAATGAGACGAACCACCAACATGATTAAGAACAGACAGTGGAATCAGTTAGTCATGTACTGATTAATTTAATGAGAGAATAATATCACCTTAGAATCTAAAATGGTAAAAAATTAATAACTGCTCTATTGTTAGCTTAGGGCTAACAATACAAACTTCCAACCAATGGGACAAATCCCATTGTGGCAGTGGTCCCCTCTTGTTTGACATGCATAGTCAATTTCTGAAGGCTTAGCTGATATCACAGAAGGCTGCAGTGTCTCAACGAGCCTTTAACCAGTGTTAGTACTGCTTACTGTGCACCGTGAGCATCCTGACCAATCGACGGATTCATGCAAGCCAAGAAAAGCAGGTCCGTTATTGGCCACATTATTGGTTTTACCGATGCGTTTTAGTGTGCTGCAGGTTTCAATCACGCTAGAATCCCAATGCAGGTATTCTATCCGTGTTGTGCGTGCTCAGTGTGTAGGTGTGTTCATCTCTGAGCACTGTGACTCATAGGTACAGCGTATGGTCTGCAGGTGAACGGAGCTTTTAGAAGCTGCTGGCAGTGTTCTGCCACAATAATGATTCGTTCCCAAGAGTGCGCAAGTGACCCAGTAGGACATAATGGACAGAAAACATCTTTCAGCAGATTGCACAGCTTGTTTTCATTTCCACTTGTTAGTGTCTTTTATTTTTTTTCCCCGGTCCTTAATTGCACGATTGTCTTTATTCGCAGGAACGGTTATGGAAAGAGTTCTTTAATAAACAAGTGATGATGCGGTAAGCTTCCCAGCTCAAACGATGTGCTTCTCTCCCTCTCTCTCTCTCTTTCTCTTTCTCTTTCTCTTTCTTTTTCTCAG
>JAMWET010005376.1:0-12500 GCA_024036415.1 Prochilodus magdalenae | reverse complement strand
ATAAACGCTGCCTCAAACAATCCAATCAAGGGGAAAGAGATCCCTCATATATCTATATAAATATCTATAGTTACACCCATGCGCCTCCTCTTACGCCAATACTTTTGCCGTAATGCCGTAGCCTCATGTGCGAGACTCTACAAAGCTTTAAATGGCTGTGGAAGAAACGGAAACCGGAGGATGGACGGACGGTGTCCGGCTGCTAGAGGATGGAGCTGCGACATTTTACGAGCTCCTGTTTGAAACCTCTTTGTGTAAAAAAGACTGCTTCATAGGTTAGGAGAGCTAGAAAGAGCTGGAAACGTTCTGCGACTGTACAAGAAGTTGGACAAACAGACACAAAAAACGTCTGGACAGATGTCCGCAGGTGGTCCACGCGGCTGTGAAGGGGGCTTGGATGCGGATTTTAAGAGATGGACAGTGACACTCGAGTTGCTCGCTCTCTGGCTGACTTGCCTGACTCTGTTTTTGGTTTTTTGTTATTTTTTTTAATCACCTGGCAGAGTCATGGGATGTCAGCGCCACCTAGTGGACATTGGATTAACCAACAGTTACTGTGTATATTATACTAGCTATGATCAGCTTGTTCTGGATTATTTCTAATAGCTAAGGAGCATAAGCTTTGTCATCCAGCGCTGTGAAAGGATACACAGAGATGCCAGTTGTCTCTACAAAACAAACCTATTTCTCCCTCTTCAGACCCAGGTCAGCGTCGTCGCCTCCGTAGCCTTACAAGAACTCCAACTCGGAACAGCTAACTCAGTGCAACTGGATTTTTTTTTTTTTTTTTTTCTTTTTTCAAGAAACTCAACAAGGGAAACAAAAGACAGTCTCACGTACGGATTACACACACACCTACACTCATACACATGTATCAGGACTATCTCCACCATGGTTCAGCAGGGAAGAGTTCAGCAGTTTTGGCCCTAGTGGGAGTCTTGGGCATCAGCCAAGCTAACCGAGAGAGGACCCCAAACGTGTTTGGCACAGAAAAGGTTCCCTCCGTTTTTGTCTCATTGCGTTTTTGCTGCAGTGATCAATAGCGAGGCACCAGGAATTGGGCATCTAGCACAGAGGTCCGTGTTTTTATTATCAGTGCGTCAGTATTCCGAGATGGGGAAACTACTTTGCGATGCCGGGGACGACCTTTTGTACACTATTCATTGTTGGAAGCTTGAGAAAAGAAAAAAAAAGGGTTTTCGTTTGTTCCGAATGATTGGCTTTTTACGTCCATGTGATCTCAAGGTTGGCTGGTTTATGAGCAAGGTGGGGCTAGGAACAGAGCAGCTACGTTTAAGGAAGGTTTGGCTTTGGGATTTCAGCACAACTGTACATTTTGCTGGGCACTTATTAGGTTAACATCTTACTCCTTATTAGGGATGCAGGTTTTGACCAACGCTTTTAACCGATAACCGACCGTCAGTTCGTCTGCGCTTAACCGTTAACCAGCATGCCTGAAATCAAGGCCGCGACCCATCAAAACATGGGTTTGGATTTAAGATCTGATTGGCTGAAGCAGTATTTCAAAGCTGTCGTAAATTACCTGATGCACAGTTACGAGTGCATGGAGATATTAAAGGTATTGTTAAAGTAATTGGACCGTGAAACGCAGTACTGATTGGAGGAAAAGGCCCGAAAATGTATTAACCAAATCGGAGGACTGGCAGCTGTAACCTCATGACGTTACATTTCTGGCATTTAGCTGACGCTCTTATCCAGAGCGACTTACAAGGTTAATCGTATTACAGGTAGGCTAATGCAGTGTTAGGAGTCTTGCCCAAGGACTCTTATTGGTGTAGCACAGCGTAGTCACCCAGACTGGGATTCGAACCCCAGTCTCCCACATGTGGTGGTGGCTCTCTGGCGGGCAGTGGTGTTAGCCACTGAGCTACACCAACCACGTTATGTCGAAATGCTACAAGGTGCATGAAATGGCTGGGAAATATAACGATGGGCTACAGGAAACGCTTTGTTCTATTCTGAACTCATGTTTACCAGGTTACAGAGCAGCTAGCTGTGGGCCTCGTCACTGTTCAACACGTCCTTGTCTAGAATGTTACTCACACTGCCATGTGTCACACGTTTTGTCTGAGTAGACGTATAAGAGAATGGCTTGCCTAAGATGTGGCACACCATAGTAGATGTGCTGGAACACCACTGTTCGTTAGCCATGCACCTTGTTTTTGGGTGGGCCTCGAGGGTCTCTCGCAAAACCGACTGCCTTTCGCACCCTTGTGCATAAAACCCACGAAAGTTCCGCTGAATGCTAAGCTACTCAAACAGGAGCCGTCGTTTATTGGGAAAGGAATAGCACGGGTCGATTCGTTGCTGATGTGTCGGTTAACGGTTAATCAGTTTCATCCCTAATCATCTTCGAATGCACCTAGCAAAGGAGGAAGCTACAGACTAGCCCCGCCATGGCCACGCTCTTGTGCTCCAAACCTTGTTTAACAGAGGAAATCTAGCCTTGGTTCGTGGTCTAGAATTCTCATTGAGGCTGGCTCAACTGGCTGGGTTTGATCAAAGCGTATGTTGGCCTGGGCTTTAAGCTCATGGGTGATTTAGGTTTATTGCGTAGGAGCAGATGAGCAGAGCAGGACACAAAGCTGATTGTGTAAGGAGACACACACCGACAGGTGCCGTTGTTAACCAAAATGAACTACCTCTCCCATCCGCACATGTATTCAGTACACGATTGTGTTTCATCAATTATTATTTTTTTTTATTTAAAAAAAGGAAAAAAAAACTGAAAAGAAAAACACACACACACCAACACACAGAAACACATATACACTAATTCTTTCTCTTATTTATTCCTCCAACTCAAATGCTGGACTATTTACCTCAAGACAGCTGCATAATAAGCCTACAGTTCAGAGGGTGCTCTGTCTCTTGCCAGGCGGCTTTACGTGCTACGTGTAGTGAGTGTGGCTGTGCGAACCGTGTTGGTTGTGGCGTGATTTTCGGTGGGCCCGTTAGCCTGGTGAGACGTTCCACTAGCCTAAAAGCTACTTTCTGTCAGTATTAGCTTGCACTGCTAGCAAAGCATTGACAACCAAGCTGTATAATCCCATGCTATGCTAACGTAGGTATATGTTGCAAGCAGTGTCTTTCTGCTGCGGGGTGCTTGGGATTACGGGCGGGTTGGCTGCATTGTTGTAGAGCATCTCTGTGGTGTTGCATTGCAGCTTTTTGGTGAAGGGTGTGTGAAGGCTTGCTTGAATCTCCTGCTGCACAACCAACTGCTGCTCTTTCTCTCTTTCTTCCTTTCTCTCCCTTCCCTTCTTCTCTCTGATCCCTGCTCTCTTGGCGATATAAGACAGACACTGTCCTCTACCTTCAGTTATGCAGTCAGGTGAAAGAACAAAGATGGCCCCAGGAAAGGGAGGTCTCTAACTACTCGTTGTAGACACGCACCTCAAGTCAACCAAACTCAGTCTGATTGTATTTCATTGTTCATTTTCTAATCTTCT
The DNA here is from genome assembly GCA_024036415.1 of Prochilodus magdalenae. Taxonomy (NCBI): domain Eukaryota; kingdom Metazoa; phylum Chordata; class Actinopteri; order Characiformes; family Prochilodontidae; genus Prochilodus; species Prochilodus magdalenae. The sequence continues at coordinate 9,027 of JAMWET010005376.1, read as the reverse complement.
TGGTGGATGACAAATGAGCTCGGTTATCTATCCAGATTCATTCAGTTGTATAGGCATTGCTGGCCTCCTGTCCGGAGGCTTCCTTGCTGCTTCAATCCTCCTCTGCTACCTCCTCACAAACTAGTTTACACACACCTGCAAACACAAACACACACACACACACACAGTCATACATCATCCACCAGCAGTCTTGCCTGTAACTTGCAAATTTTTATGGGTCTTATCTGTCATAGGAATTGTATTATTATTATTATTATTATTATTACTATTATTATTATTATTATTATCTTTCGTCAAATTGAATCTGCAACTGTACGACTTTTAAGTGGGGGGTGGGACAGTCAGTGCTTGCAAGATTCATTCGTTCATCCACATGCTAGCTCAGTTACAGTACCTCTGTGTGCCTAAAACCCAAAGCCTTATTTTGGGAGAGTGTCAGGGTTAAGCGGTTTAGTTTTAATGCAGATGTGCAGCCCAAGTCTAAGTGGTTCTGCCAAACATTCATTTATTAACTGCACTCCACATCCCAGACTGAACCAATCTAGAGTCAAATGGGTCATTCTCATGAAACAGCCTCAAACCATGTCCCTAACCCTCCTTCAGATTAACAGCTCTGTAAGGTACAGGTAGATACTCAGTTCTAAAGACTGCATAAACATTTAGACGCTTTTTTTTTGTTTATTTTTACTTTTCTTGTGGCCAGAAATGTAAACAACGCAAGAACGCTAACACCACAAGCCAGAGAAGTACGGTTTAGAGCATGATTGCATTTTAAAGCAGTGTTCCCATTCACGTCTTGCCTTTAGGTGCCAACCGGAGCAATGTGTTAACCGACAACAGGTGCCAGCACATGGTTCAGGAATTACGCTGGCCCAAGAACGCAGTTTGTTCTTAGCATTAGCATAGTGATGTAACTACATCACTCCCAGCTAAATTCCCAGCTTTGGTCCATATAAATCCGCTTTGTTACCTTCCTAGCATTAGCATCTGTTAAAAACTTAACGCCGTTGATGCACATTCAAAAGTCAGCCAATAGGATGTAGGGGGAGGCAGAGCTTTGGTTCATCTTGTTGATTTTAAACTGAATGGAGACCGATTGTAGTGTTCCAATATCAAACAAGCAACCCAAAGTATGTTCTTGAGGAGTCACAACAAACTTGCAGGGATACGAGGCTGGAGAGGAGTTTGAGATGTGCTGTATACTTCCGGTTGTGCAGTAGTCCAGTCTGAGTCCAGCTGATTTCACCAGCCCTAAGATACCGTTTAGTAGCTGATGATTTTTGGGACTCCCAAAACAGAACCGGATATTACCGCTTGCGTTTCTCTTTACTGAAATGAAGCCAAAATGAACATATCTATAGCCGTCATCGCCGAGCTCAGGCGCTGCACCAGGCTGAGCAGAAAGATAAGGGACAGAGATCAGCCGTGTCCCAGTGAAAGTATCAGAACAGACGGTCATAAGTATTATTTGTAAAAGTGTATTATTGGATGTCTAAGTAAATATTGGACTACTTTATTGTTGATTATTGTAAATTGAAATTGAAATTGAAAATTAGATTTTAGAGCACCGTTTAAGAAACAGAGCATTTAAATGTGCAGGTGTGGGACAGTAGCTGCAGTGAATGCTGGGTGTTTCCGTTTGTTGTCACCAATCGTTGCATTTCCTGATACTTCTGTTCTTTCCTCTGTGCTGCTGTAACATTGCAAATTTCCCCACTGTGGGATCAGTATAGGATTATCTTATCCACGGTTTTCGGGGACGAGCAAAAACAGTAAATGTGTTCTTGAGTATTGGAATGTAACTTTGGCAGTGGAAGATGATGTCAGTCAGGCAAGAACACAAGAACACACACGAGAGCGAGAGCTCTATTTCAGTATGTCTGCAAGCAAAGAGCAGATTTAACAGGCTGTCCTGTTTACATCGATGCGTTTCTTGGGGGATATATAAAGTCCTGGTAAAGGCTTCCTAAAAGGCTCCAGGACACGCTTCGTAATGCTGTGGAAGCGGCATTCTGAGAGTAGTAGGAGGGAGGGCCATAGCGACAGTCTAGTCTGGCCAGGTTTTCTTGTCGAGTCTAATGTCAGGGCAGACCGTTAGTTTGTCACCTCTTGTAGAACATGTTCGCTTACTGAGTTGGAATCCCAGTAGATCCTGTCTGCAGCCGCTCTGATCTGTCCAGTGTGTCCTCCTTCACTCCTAAGTGTTTCGACATGCGGACCATGTGCTTGACTGGGCAATACTCTGGCCAGGTGTTGCGTTCTTGTAAAAATAAAAAAAAAACCCACATTTTATGTGGTATAAGTAAAAATAAATAAATAAATAAATAAATTTAAAAAAATAAAATAAAATAAAAAATATGCAATTAGTTTTAAAACCCATATACGAAATATTAAAAGAGAAAATTGAAAAATAATTTAAGAAAATTTTACCAAAGCTCTTAATCAGTTTATTCAGACTGTTTTAATTATTCACCCATTATGGTTTGTATATAAAACGAAAATTTTAAAAAAATGTCATTTTATTTTTTCCCCACCAAGTAGGCTCCCAGTATATCTGGTGTTCGTGAGAATGACCCGAATGCTGACCCATAGTTAGAATTCACAGCCACAGGTGGAAAGTTGTAGAACTGACCCAGTACGAATGGCTGAGGGTTCATGGTCGAGTCTAGATTAGTTCTTTCCGGTTTTGGAGCCCAGACGACATGTAGACTGAAAGGATTTGCAACGGTCCAAAGCCAAACTCGGGGGGGAAAGCTCACGAGAGGGAAGCTGTAGATCCACGCACTCGTCTCAGACAGACAGACAGACAGGTGGAGAGAAAGTCCTGGAGTCAGCTGCCTTACTTTCAGTCTTTTTACATTTTAACGTTTTTCTCGAAGCAGTGTGCATTAGGCCTATCTGGTACATAACACATTTCTATATCTATATATAATATATATATATACGTCTATATACATATACACATACATATACTGTATATTGTACAGTTGCATGTGCATTCTCTCAGGTAAAAGCTGAGCATGGTGTTTTTATTATCATTTTTCAGTGGACTAGTCAACAATATCTAGAAATGTTAAGGCTTTTGTCACTATGTCATGTTCATGTTGGCATTAAGAGAAATAAGACATGCATTCATCCAGTGAAGGTCAAATAAATATGCAATGTGAAGACTTTATGTGTGTAGATTTAATCATGAATTTGTGACTCAGGCGAAAGAAACACATACAAAGACGGAAGCAAACCATATATTTTTGTATCACTCTTGTAGCAGGTTAAAGAAGTGGACGACGTTTAGGTTCAACCACCATGCTTTTGACAGGTTTCCCAATCAGTACCTCATTGTGCTGAGCCTGACCCAGTGAAGTTCTGTCTGAGACCGTTTTACTGGCGCTCCAGGTGGACTCCCGGCTTTTCAGGTTTCCCCCCGAGACCTTTCCGCATCAGCATACGTACAGAACCCTTAACAAACCCTAGATTTGTGCCTACCGCCTCTCTGAATAAACCTGGACTCGGAGACGTTGGGAAGTCCTCTTAGAGACTTCGAGAAGGATGGTGGAGTTTTTCAGTCTGGCCCGACTCCGTTCTGGGGTTACTGATCATCAGCAAATCAAACAGAGCAGCTTCTCGGATTTCTGAACTGGTTCGAGGGGAAACCTGAACGCTCGGTTCCACCCGGACCGGTTGTGGGTGATGTGGATTTTAGTGGACCATTCATGGCTTTCCAAAAACACACCTAACTCTCGTACGTACGTGCACACGCAGTCTCATTTCTTGTATGTCTAGAATCGCAAGATAAGCACTTGTGTATTTGATACTTCACATAGAGGAGAGAGTAAATAAGCAAGACACTCACGTGTAGGGCTCGCTTCAGATTCCATGTGGGCTTAGACTGCTAGGCCTAGGCTTAACGTTGTAAAGATATTCAAGCTCCAATCGTGTAGAATTGCCATAAATTCCCCATATTTTGTCCTTTTGTTCAGTGTTAATGTCTCTCCTATCTTCCTGAAAGTCACTCCATTACACATTTATTTTGTGCATTGTATGTAGTAATTGAAATGTTTTGGAGAAAATAAACAGCTGTATATAGTGATGCTAAAGGTGTGGACTTCATTGTATGAACGAACTGCTACGGATTACGTACAAGCCTGTCTGGAGTTACAGTATGATGGGGGGCTGCGGGGTTACCACACCTTCTCTGTCCATAAGCCGGGAAATGCTGAACACTGTATATTACCTCCCCACACATCAGTGTGTTACCATTAGCTAATCTGGATCTATGCATGAGGTTATGTACAGGATGACGACGATGATGATGACGACGATGATGATGATGATGACGCCTCATAAGCCTAAAACCCAGTTAACTGCATCATCAGGCAGTTCTGTTTTTATAGCACAGAAAGAAAATAATCTAGTCTGTACGTTTATAGGTTATACAGTATATATCATTATCATCAATAAGTCATCATTTCTAGTCTTTGCTTTTTTTCATGATTATATTATTATTTATATACTCTGTTATATTTATATATATTTTCTGTTATTATTTGTATTATTATTTTATGAACTACAGCGGTTGGACAATGAAACTGAACACCTGTCATTTTAGTGTGGGAGGTCTCATGGCTAAATCGGACCAGCCTGGTGTCCAATCTTCATTAACTGCACATTGCACCAGTAAGAGCAGAGTGTGAAGGTTCAGTTAGCAGGTAAGAGCACAGTTCTGCTCAAAATACTGCAATGCACACAGCATTATGGGTGACATACCAGAGTTCAAAAGAGGACAAACTGTTGGTGCACGTCTTGCTGGCGCATCTGTGACCAAGACAGCAAGTCTTTGTGATGTATCAAGAGCCACGGTATCCAGGGTAATGTCAGCATACCACCCAGAAGGACGAACCTCCACCAGCATCACGTAGTGACCTGGCCACTATCCTGCAAGAAGAATGGCTTAAACTCCCTCTGACCACTGTGCAGGACGCAGTATATGTCATTCCCAAGACCAACTGACGCTGTATTGGCCGCAAAAGGAGGCCCTACACCATACTAATAAATGATTGTGGTCTAAAACCAGGTGTTTCAGTTTCATTGTCCAGCCCCTGTATGTATACCAATATAACAGGGTACATTCAGGTTAATAAGCTTGCTAAGCGGATTTAATCTAAACGGCTTACCCTAAAATCTTAAAGTACGTACTTTAACAGCTTTAATAATGTTTCTCCTTTAATAGTCATCTCTTTTCAAAGGCAACAAAACTGGGCTTTTGGCATGAGGTTTATACACGTACCTATATAACAATCTACATATATAAACCTTGTTATATATCATCACGGTCCAAAGAAAACCAAGGCCATCTTCAAAATGGCAACTTTACAGGAGAGGCCAAAAACCTCATTTAATTACAATGTAAGTCAATGGAACCAGACTTTTATCCCCCAGGCGATTGGGCCATTTCTATTGGTCCCTTCATCATGGCATTTTCACACAGTGTGAACGATGGCTGCTGTGTCTCAATGATGCATATAAGTCTAACTCAACCATGACGATAGGCGTGTGTATATTTAGCCCTATAAATAAAACATGTTTCCAAAATGAATATTTCTTCTTATCTACATCATAAACAATAAAGATACTGAGGTTTTTCTGAAGCACTGTTGTATTTCACATTCTGACAAACCCAGAATAACCAAATGACTGTGTCTGGGCTGTCGCAACAGAAAGAATACGCCGTTTTAATGTTATAATTAATCTTTGAGTTATTTTTCGCTGGGTAGATTCTGGGTTTAGGTTTATGTGACTCTGCTGGTCCTATGAGTAACTGCGTATGGATTAGGAATTAGCCAGATCTTTGTTCACTCAGTGTGTTGGAGCAGTGTTTCTCGACCCTGGTTCTGGAGGGATCCTGCCCTGTACAGTTTAGTGGGTTCCCTGCTTTAACACCCCCTTTAACTCTGGAAGGGCTTGTTAATGAGCTGATGGCTTGAATCCGGTGTGTTGGGAGCTGGGAAGAACCAGGGGTTGAGAAACACTGACTTAGGAAACTGATTCCAATATGAACTAACACGAGGCAGCGTACTTGTATCCCCTTTGGAAGTTCTTATACATCTATTATCATCACGAGACTGAACTGGAGAATACGATCTACCTGTGTAAGACTGGGCACCCGCTTCTGTCTGTACATCATACATGCCTTAGAGGATATGGCACCGAACACCTTTACAGAAGCCCCAAAAACTCCCCAGGTGTGAGAGGAACCCCTCAGCATCACTCCGCTGATCCGCCAGCAGGGCGTGGTTACAGGTTCAGCGTTCCAGCAATGCAGTGTGTCGCTCTAGCCACTTGTTGGGGCGTGACGTAGCCACCCTGCGACACGTCACGTCCGGGTCCAACCCTCCGCGCGCTGGCCGAGGCTCAGCATGCCGCAGTGTTGTGTTCCCTGTTGTTTTAACAGATCCGACTTGAAGAAAATCATCCCGCTCTCCTTCTACCGCTTTCCCTGCGACGAGAAGCAGAAGAGGAAGTGGCTGGAGCTGATAAGGTCAGTTACACTTCCAGACCTGCCCACTTTCAGGATTTTGTTGGAGTGAGATTTCAGCGAGGAGGAGGAGGAGGAGGAGGAGGAGGAGGAGGAGGAGGAGGAGGAAGAGGGGGCGTTATTGGGTTATTGGGTACGGGAGTTCGGGGCGGGGTCGTGTAGTATGTCGTTCAGTATGTGCGACTATAAAGCTTCGTGTGTGTATATATATATATTTTTATATTTATTTATATTTATATATATATATATATATATATATATATATATATATTTAGAAGCATAGTTTATATATAAATAATATATAAATAAATATATATACACATATATTTATTTATATATTCACACATTTTTATATATATATATATATATATTTTTTTTTTTTTTTTTTTTTTTTTTTTTTAATATATAAAATAAATATGATTAGACCGTTAATTTTCCTATACAGTAATATTCCCTCTCATGAAATGACTCACTTAGTTACTGTAACTCAGCTCCAGACATTTCCTCCTCTCTTTCTCATAAAAATGAAAGCGCTAGAATGATAACTGAGCAGCTGTTTCTCAGCTCAAACTACAGGAAAGACAGACCTGAGGCATACTGAAAACACTCAGTGGCTAAATAGAGGTTTAGACCCAGACAGGAAGATTGGGGGAGTGCCTGAATAAACAAAGAAGCAACTGGGAACGGGTGTGCATGTTCTCTGACGGTCTGTGGGAATAATTATTTATGTTAGACTTAGTTTGGTGCAGGTGGGCACCAAAATCCAGCTAGCTTACAGCTAGGTCATTGCTAGCATTAAGGTGACCAGACACTAAACACCACCCTGTGCTAGCTTCAATATATGCTATATATAGGGTTGCTACCTTCAGAACGGACAAATAAGAGATGTCCAATTGCCATTCAACAACCCACCCCCTAAACCCCCCTGCCTATTTCTCACCTGTTCTCACTGTGCATACACAGTACTGGTTATCAGTACTGTACAGCTGTTATACATTGCTTACACTATATTATATTCTGATGTGTTACTGTATTTTCACTCATTAGTCATCTGCAACTACTTCACTGTGATTGTGCATATGACTTAACACTTTTCTTCTTTTTAAAGGCGTGAAAACTTCACCCCAAACTACAACTCCAGGGTCTGCAGTTGGCATTTCCCCAATGGCAAAGCTAATGGGCCGACACGATTCGCATGGACAGAGGGGACTTCTGTCCAGTTACCCAGCCACCTCAACTATGCTTCTAAATGGAGGAAACAAATGGTCCCTTCCGATGGTGAGAATCAAGGAACAAATAAACCACGAAATGCTGACACTGCAACTGCACAAGCCCTTAGCACGTCAGGCTTGTGGTGCTTAAAGTAGAACAGTGTTCTCACCCCTGGTCCTATAGATCCACCGTCCTGCCTGTTTTAGCGCTTGTCCTGCTTTAAAGGTGCCATAGAATGTTTTTTTCAGCATCTGAAATGTCTCTCTGATGTGGACGTGGAAGGTATGTGACTTTGGTCAGGGTTAAAAATGCCCTGGTGCAGTTTTACATGGTCATTAACACACTATGGTTTGCCCCAAGAATGAAGCATGCTGATTTGCTTTGGTGTGCTCGTGCATATTTTGATGAGCTTTGCTCTGATTGGTTGGTTTGGAAGCAGCCTGTCTGAACAGGCACAGGCAGTAAAATAAAATTACAACAACACAAAGTAAAAAGACTTCAGTCAGTAAAAATGGGTGTTGAGGTTGTGATGGTTGTTAAGGTGGAATTGCAGCTCTTTTTCCCTCTTGGCACTGCGCCAATCCTCAAAACTGTCCACAGACAGTCCAGAGTGAAATGCGCTTGAAATTAAGATTGTCCTGGGTTTTCGGCCCAGATATTGGGACTCAAGTTGGCCTACTGTTATCCAGGATGTTTTACAAATTTACACAACAGTCTTGGACATTGGAACCAGCTCGTTTTGCCGGCCTACTTAGGCCAGGACTTTTTTTTTTAAGGAGATAACAGTGTTTGAGGTTCACGGTATGTTAGTTCTACGTATCACACTTCTTAAGTATGATATTCAGATATGACCATGTAAATACAGTTTTCTGTTCTATGCCCCTTTGAGACGCCCACGTTGACCTGTTAATGAGCTGATTTTTTTTAATCAGGTGCACTGGAAGCAGGAAAACACTAAAAGGGCATGGCAGTGGGTCTCCAGGAACTCTGTGGAGAAACTCTTAGGTAGAGAAGGGCATGCTGTGAGTAGTTGTTGATCAGTTGGAATTGTAGCCACGGCAACTAACATTTTTCCCATCATCTTAAGTGCACTGTTTAACGTTTGTGTGTCTGTCTGCTTGACAACATCCCCAGTCACATACTAGCTTTCTCCACCTGTGAAAAGAGAGAACATACAAAACGTCGGGATTAAAAAGTCTTTCCTTATAATACAAAAGCATTGGATTAGCCTGTTTACTTACAAAACATCCTGTTAGGAAAAACCAGCAAAGCCAACATAT
>JAMWET010005375.1:15000-21071 GCA_024036415.1 Prochilodus magdalenae | reverse complement strand
AGTCAGCGGAGCTGCCCTCTCTGGAGTGATGGAGCTCCATCCACTACCTCCAGGCCAAGTCATCTGGAAATGATCATTACCTGACCTCACTAATAATCAACCAAATCCTCACAGCAATGTTCAACATCAGTACCTGACCTCACTAATACTCAATCAAATCCTCACAGCAATGTTCAACATCAGTACCTGACCTCACTAATAGTCAACCAAATCCTCACAGCAATGTTTATTAGTACCTGACCTCATTAATACTCAATCAAATCCTCACAGCCATGTTCAACATCGGTACCTGACCTCACTAATAGTCAACCAAATCCTCACAGCAATGTTTATTAGTACCTGACCTCATTAATACTCAATCAAATCCTCACAGCCATGTTCAACATCGGTACCTGACCTCACTAATAGTCAACCGAATCCTTACAGCCATGTTCAACATCAGTACCTGACCTCACTAATACTCAATCAAATCCTCACAGCAATGTTCAGCATCTAGTGTTAATTCTTCCCAGTAGAGTAGAGGCTGTCACTGTTGGACTAACTCCCAGATAGTACTCCAGCTGCAGGTGGACTCCAGATGTTCAGTCTCTGAAGGGGAGACCCTGCTCCCTCCCCCTCTTCCACTCCTCCTTCCCTCTGCCATGTGACACAAACCGTATGACATGCCAGCGGCAGCAATAGCAAAGTAAATGGAGAAGCCACCATGCACACGGGGGGCACAATAAAGAGTCAGAGTGCACAGAGCGATAGTGGGCCCAACCATGCAGCAGGGCCCCAGGTGGGCGCCCATGTGTAGCTGGGCCACAGTGAACTTTAAGCAGGCCCCAGCATGCAGCAAAGTTATAATGGGCCCCAGCATGCAGTAGTACCTGTAACAAACTTACAGTAGGCCCCAACATGCAGCAAAGTTATAATGGGCCCCAGCATGCAGCAGCACCTGTAACAAACTTTAAGCAGGCCCCAGTATGCAGCAAAGCTACAATGGGCCCCAGCAAGCAGCAGTACCTGTAACTGCAAAGACTTTTCAGTGCAGTGGTTTTCACAGCCCCAGGCCCAACAGCGCAGTACATCTACACTGGGCCCCAGCATGCAGGAGCACCTAAGACTTACAGTAGGCCCCAGTGTAAAGCTACAAGTGCTCCTGCTTGCCTTTACTGCAACACAACAGTGGGCCCCAGCACGCAGCTGTCCCCAGCAGTTACAGTATTCCTCGCAGCGTAGAATTTTTACTGCAGTGGTTTTCACAACAGCCCCAGCATGCAGCTGCATGACAGGCCCACACTTCCTGCACTTCATTAGACCTGCAGCTGCGCTCCATTACAGTAAACGGGCTGGAGCGTGCGGCCCGCGAAGTCGTGAAGTGGAACGCAGCATAACGTTACAGCTCCACAGAGGAGCTCTGCTTTCACCATCATAAACTCAGACACAAGCTGCCACACAGATGTTATTACACCCTCACACACCAAACCACAGGTGAGTCATGTGACCCTGGTCATAAACACCTGATCCATTCCATACTGTGTCACCTTTCCATTTAGAAGACTGACAGCATCTCCAACCAAACATCTAGAGCTTAGCTGTATAAACACAATGACCGTGTTAAGTAGGAGAACCATAAAGACACCTTTCTAGAACCTCACCTGGGAAACCACAAGAGGAACTTGCTGTGGTGTTCGTGAGGAAAGCTGTGTTTAAATCCCAAACCTGAATAACCATTTCAGATGCCAGCACACCGTAATACCGGCAGTATAAGTGCTACTTAAGATACAGGAATTTTTGGGAATATTTGGGAATATTTGGGAACCGCCACATTGTGTTATTAGTGTTTATGGTGTAGACAGAGGGATTGGGGTGCGAAACGGTTCAGTAGAGGGGATAGGAACCAGAGCTGGGCAGTACATGCCAGGGACCCCACTAATCTAGGCCTTCTTCAACATACACCTGGACTAATCTAGACCTTCTCCAACATACACCTGGACTAAACAAGACCCTATCCAACATACACCTGGACTAATCTAGACCTTCTCCAACATACACCTGGACTAATCTAGACCCTATCCAACATACACCTGGACTAATCTAGACCTTCTCCAACATACACCTGGACTAATCTAGACCTTCTCTAACATACACCTGGACTAATCTAGACTGTCTCCAACATACACCTGGACTAATCTAGACCTTCTCCAACATACACCTGGACTAATCTAGACCTTCTCCAACATACACCTGGACTAATCTAGACCTTCTCCAACATACACCTGGACTAATCTAGGCCCTCTCCAACATACACCTGGACTAATCTAGACCTTCTCCAACATACACCTGGACTAATCTAGACCTTCTCCAACATACACCTGGACTAATCTAGGCCCTGTCCAACATACACCTGGAATAATCTAGACCATCTCCTACATACACCTGGACTAATCCAGACCTTCTCCAACATACACCTGGACTAATCTAGGCCTTCTCCAACATACACCTGGACTAATCTAGACCTTCTCCAACATACACCTGGACTAATCTAGACCTTCTCCAACATACACCTGGACTAATCTAGGCCCTGTCCAACATACACCTGGAATAATCTAGACCATCTCCTACATACACCTGGACTAATCTAGACCTTCTCTTACATACACCTGGACTAATCTAGACCTTCTCTTACATACACCTGGACTAATCTAGGCCCTGTCCAACATACACCTGGACTAATCTAGACTCTCTCCAACATACACCTGGACTAATCTAGACCTTCTCCAACATACACCTGGACTAATCTAGACCTTCTCCAACATACACCTGGACTAATCTAGACCTTCTCCAACATACACCTGGACTAATCTAGACCTTCTCCAACATACACCTGGACTAATCTAGACTCTCTCCAACATACACCTGGACTAATCTAGACCTTCTCCAACATACACCTGGACTAATCTAGACCTTCTCCAACATACACCTGGACTAATCTAGACCTTCTCCAACATACACCTGGACTAGTCTAGACCTTCTTAATCATACATCGAGACTAATCTAGGCCCTGTGGAGTCTATCCATCTGTCACTGATGTCTGGGTTTAAACACTCAGGGTCTAAATATCTGACAGTAATTCTTTAGGAAATGACTGGATGAATTATGGAATCTCAAATTCCTCCACAGTTTCATAACTTTGCTGTTACTGAAAAAACCCTGCAGGGCTGGAGGAACTACACAGCACTGAACACCGCTCCACACGAACAGAATCAACACTAACACCACAAAATCAAAGCCCATAATCAGCACTGTGAAACCCCTATCCAGCCTACAGCACCGACCGCACGGCTCTCCGATCTGAAATCAGGGCTCCGGCGCAGGTGGGTGTTCCAGCGTCAGGATGTGAACTCGAGGTCACACAAACGGACAGAATGAAGAAAGAGAAAGAGAAAGATAAAGACAGTCGAAAGTGAAGAAGGTCACACAGTTCTTTAACCCAGCGGCACAGAAACACAAACACAGACTCACAGAGACCACCAGAGAGGGACGTCACTGCTTCCCCACACGGAGAGAGCCACAGCAGGAAGACAAGCAGGGCTCTCCAACCATCCGCAAGCCCTTTCATACACAGCAACACACCAACAAATCCTAGACACACCAAAACATACACCTGGGATAACACAGAACCTTCCCAACATACACCATCAGCTACCTTCTCCAACACAGCACCAGGACTAATCAAGACCATCAACCACCCAACAACACCATCAGCTAATCTAGGACCTAACACAGCAACCACCCAGCAACAACATCTAGACACCTAGCAACCACCATCAGCTACCTGGGACTAATCACCCTTCTCCACCTAGCAACACCATCAACTACCTCTAGATAACACAGCAACCACCCCAGCACCACACCAATCTAGACCTAGCAACACCATCAGACACCTGGGTTTACACAGCAACCCACCTCTAGCATACACCTGCGATCAACCACCTAGCAACACCATCAGCCACCTGGATGTCTGGGTTTAAACCACCCAGCAACACACCATCAACCACCTAGCAATTCCATCAGCCATGACTGGAGGATTATGGAACTCAAATCCACCACAGCAACATACCATGCAACCCACTGAGCAAAAACCATCAGCCACCCTGGGATAACTACACAGCACTGAAACACAGTTCCAGCAACACCATCAACCAACCCAAAAATCAAAGCCCATCCATCTACCTGGGATAACACAGCAACCACCCAGCAACACCATCAACCACCTGGGATAACACAGCAACCACCCAGCAACACCATCAACCACCTGGGATAACACAGCAACCACCCAACAACACCATCAGCTACCTGGGATAACACAGCAACCACCCAACAACACCATCAACCACCTAGCAACACCATCAGCTAGCTAGGATAACACAGCAACCACCCAGCAACACCATCAACCACCTAGCAACACCATCAGCTACCTGGGATAACACCGCAACCACCTAGCAACACCATCAACTACCTGGGATAACACAGCAACCACCCAGCAACACACCATTAACCACCTAGCAACACCATCAGCCACCTGGGATAACACAGCAACCACCCAGCAACACACCATCAACCACCTAGCAACACCATCAGCCACCTGGGATAACACAGCAACCACCCAGCAACACACCATCAACCACCTAGCAACACCATCAGCCACCTGGGATAACACAGCAACCACCCAGCAACACACCATCAACCACCTAGCAACACCATCAGCCACCTGGGATAACACAGCAACCACCCAGCAACACCATCAACCACCCAACAACACCATCAGCTACCTGGGATAACACCGCAACCACCTAGCAACACCATCAACTACCTGGGATAACACAGCAACCACCCAACAACACCATCAACCACCTGGGATAACACAGCAACCACCCAACAACACCATCAGCTAGCTGGGATAACACAGCAACCACCCAACAACACCATCAACCACCTAGCAACACCATCAGCTAGCTAGGATAACACAGCAACCACCCAACAACACCATCAACCACCTAGCAACACCATCAGCCACCTGGGATAACACAGCAACCACCCAACAACACCATCAGCTACCTGGGATAACACAGCAACCACCCAGCAACACCATCAACCACCCAACAACACCATCAGCCACATGGGATAACACAGCAACCACCCAACAACATCATCAGCTACCTGGGATAACACAGCAACCACCCAGCAACACCATCAACCACCCAACAACACCATCAGCTACCTGGGATAACACAGCAACCACCCAACAACACCATCAACCACCCAACAACACCATCAGCTACCTGGGATAACACAGCAACCACCCAACAACACCATCAACCACCCAACAACACCATCAGCTACCTGGGATAACACAGCAACCACCCAACAACACCATCAACCACCCAACAACACCATCAGCTACCTGGGATAACACAGCAACCACCTAGCAACACCATCAACTACATGGGATAACACAGCAACCACCCAACAACACCATCAACTACCTGGGATAACACAGCAACCACCCAACAACACCATCAACAACCCAACAACACCATCAGCTAGCTGGGATAACACAGCAACCACCTAGCAACACCATCAACTACATGGGATAACACAGCAACCACCCAACAACACCATCTACCACCTGGGATAACACAGCAACCACCCAACAACACCATCAACAACCCAACAACACCATCAGCTACCTGGGATAACACAGCAACCACCTAGCAACACCATCAACTACATGGGATAACACAGCAACCACCCAACAACACCATCTACCACCTGGGATAACACAGCAACCACCCAACAACACCATCAACAACCCAACAACACCATCAGCTAGCTGGGATAACACAGCAACCACCGAACACCATCAACCACCCAACAACACCATCAGCTACCTGGGATAACACCGCAACCACCTAGCCACACCATCAGCTACCTGGGATAACACAGCAACCACCCAACAACACCATCAACCACCCAACAACACCATCAGCTACCTGGGATAACACAGCAACCACCTAGCAACACCA
>JAMWET010005375.1:0-10000 GCA_024036415.1 Prochilodus magdalenae | reverse complement strand
GTCTGGTTTATTATACTGAGTATTCCTGGGCTGGACTAAAGGCGTGTGATCATCGGGGAGCCATCCCTTCACTGACTGCCCATCCTCTTTGGTTCCTGCCAAGTACTAACGTTACGATACACAGGTTCTACGTTTACACTGATAACATGTTCACCATGACGAGTGCTCTAGTGTGGGAACCATGTCGCTATAGTAACCCATGTTGCTGGTGCAGGAGAGCTAACGTAGCAGGCTTTACGGCTAGCTTTGGAGCTGGATTACTGGCTTATGGTTGGTCACAGGTCGATCAGCCTAACTAACCTGTTCCGAGGTCATACAGGCTAGAAGGCAGCTGTGCACTCTGTACCCAAACCCTCCAGACGGGCCCAATTCGAGTTCACCCAACAGGTATTCACGGTCACTGCCAGACTACAAGTTCCTGCAAACTGGAAAAGTACCGGTTAATATCAATAAACTTAGAGGCAGAACCGGCCTGGAGCGCACCGGAACCCTGTTCCAGGAACAGAATCCAGACAGTATGGCGTTCAGGCTTCTGTCTTAAACCCCATATAGTTTATAGTCATATGGTTTAGTGATACTATCGCATCTGTTGCGTGTATCTCAGTTTCAACCTACAGCTTCATTCCGTCAGGTGTATCCCGACCATACGCTGCAGGTTTGGAGCATCAAAGCAGCCAAGGAACTCCACAAGCTGTAATAAGAGTAGTCCTCCTCTTCCGCCTTTCAGTATCGTTGGGATACCGCTGCTGTCCGATGTTTGGTCAGTTTTTACTCTGATGGATCATGTGGTCAACACCGCAGCTGCTGTCTACACTGTGTGGGAATATCATGATGAATGGACCAATAGAAACGGCCCAAGCCTCTCTGGTGAAGAGTCTGGTTCCATTGACTTACAGTATAATCAGATACGGGTTTTGGTCTTCCCTGTAAAGTTCCTGTTTTGGAGACTAGCTTTTCTCTAGACACTGATGATATGTAGTCGAGTCAATGTGATAAACACTGTTGGATGACAGGAAGGTTTGAATGGGGCGAAAACAAATAGGGCTCTAAGGGTGAAACTGGTGATGGGAAAAAAACAGAGAGATAAACAGACGAGTGTGGGTCGGATCAACATTCAGCCTGTGCTTGGGGTCTGCCCTGAGATCGTGAAGGTGAAGCGGTGCCTGACGGTGGAACAGTGAAGTTCAGTAAATAGGCGTGTACGTTTCCACTCCATTCATTCCCAATAGGAAACATATTCCCAACAAAGTTTTTAGTTTTCCCAAAAAAGGACCAAAAAGCTGTATACAAGCAGACCATTCCAGTGTTGGAACGTCGAGATCCTAGCCCAGCTAGTCTGCTGCTGTCACGCTGGTTATGTTGCAAATTAGCTAGAACCTAATGCTCTTACACTGAAGTTTAGGGCATCTTCTTATTCCCAAAGTTCCCAAACCATCGGTTTACGTGAGGTTGCATGGTTTCTATCATTCCGATCCACACGGTACGAGTTACTACTGTATAATAATCCGTGTTAATACAGCACCCTGCAAATTAGACAAGCAGCGCTCCGATAAACCAACAGACTTAACACAAACAGCACGGCAGCACGGCACAGTGCGCAGCGCTGATCAATTATTGAAGCCCTCCCTCTGACAAAGAACACTGGCCTTCAGCATGGCTTGTGCATGCATAATACATGCTGCATGAGAAATGCTATGATGTATGAAGGGATTAACCCAAACCGGCAACTTCGCCTCCAAGACCGGGATAGAGGGCCCTGGAAATACGCTTCCAGGAGCTACCATTAAACGGGGGAAGGGAACGTCCACCTGCCACAACTGAACTGATGCGCTAACTGGTAGTAATTTCAGAGGCTAAATCGGCACACGCCTATAAAGGAAGGGCGACCGAGCGCTTTACGGCCAGGTGTTTACCGTGTGGTGATTTATTTAGCCTAAGATAGCTCCAACATTCATCTCATCTGCCTTCCCCCATTAATCTCCAGCAGATCCGCTGCGCTTCCCGAGACGTTCGCGTCTCTCAAAAAGCTGGTGTAGCCACGTGCCTGCGCCTAGAACGAGCGCCTTCTGCATCCTATTAGCTCTAATGGGATTTCAGGGCTTTAGGACTTGATTACGCCAGCAGAGAAGGAAAGTAGAGAGTGACCGTGCTCCAGTCGAACCTAACGGGACTATCAACAAAGCCGGGTATTCATAAAGGTCCGGTTTACGGCGCCAGAGACCAGCAGAACTACACACGGACAGATAGATACTTCTATATGATGTAGCTGAAAGCAATCAACGGTGATGACAACTAGCCGGGCGATGAGGCTAGCCAGGCAAGCCAGGAACGAGGAACACATGCCCCGCCAATGCAGAGCTATCCCAAAACCCACACCATCTCACGAGCCATTTTTCCTCCAAGACAGCCAGCGATGTAGCGCACATCAGAAGTTATAAATACTTCAAGTCAATGTGATTCATTAACATCTTGAAACGCTTCCACCATTAACAAAACATCAAGTCATGTAAGATGGAGCAGCATACGCCTGCCAGAGCTTTGAAGACGAGCCTAAGATGTTGCATCAGAACTGAAACGAGAACTATGAACGGGATCTTCTTGTTCTGATATTCCTATTCAAATGCAAATTAAACACACAGGCACACTCGCGCACACACTCGCGCAGGCAAACTCGCGCAGGCACACTCGCGCAGGCACACTCGCGCAGGGAAACTCAAACATATATATTCAGTTCATCGCTAAAGAGGGGTCCCCCCCATCTCCATGATAAAACAGCAAGGCCAGGCCGCTCAAGCGTTTCAGGAAGTTCAGCCCGGATCACGAAACCAGAATCCCGAAGGGGCTCGTGGTTCGAGTGTATAAATAGTGTCAAGGTCTAAAAACAGAGCTCTCAGCCAAAGCCGCTTTGTGCGGCCAACATCAATGTTTGGAGTGAGCATGGTATCACTCTTTCAAGAAACACAAACCCAGTCGAATAAGCCTGCCACGGTTTTAAACGGAGGGATCTCCTTCCCGTCAAACGCATAACCCATGCACGGCTAAGCAGCGGGGAACGCTAGCGAGGGAGCATGAAGCTGAATCTAGCCGTAATCCAGTACCCAAAAAATACCTCACCCAAACCTCCACCCGAAAAGACAGAAGGGCAAGGCAGGAGCTAGACAGGAGAGAGGAAAGCAGGGGCATGTGAGAAGGAGGGTAGTTTACTTGTATCTGGTGAAGCCATGGTTGAAACAATGACCGGGGGGCCGGTACGTCGGGTCATCTTGTTATTCGGGTTAAGGGTCTGAGGCTGGAGGGAGGTAGCCAGAGGCATGACCGCGTTTTCCACCGGAACGGCGCCTTTCCTCAACAGTTGGGGGCTGTGGTGAGGGCTCTGGGCTGGAGCCAGATGAGGCAGACTGGGTGCTCTCTTCATCAGCTCCATAGGCGTGTAGGTGCCGGAGAAGGTTTTCGGCGCCGGACCAGGGGTGCCTGGAACCCCTGGCTGCTGCTGCGCAGGGAGGGCGGACATCGCCAGACCAGTATGGGCATTGTACATGGTCAAAGGTCGTGTCTGAGGTAGGCCAGTGTTGTATGCCCCAGGGCTGACGGGAAGCCCACCAAGTGGGCGCACTCCTGGATAAGTAGTGGTTTCTAAGAGATGCTGAGAAGGAGCGCTGCTCGGGCGGCGGCCGAGGAACTCGCCCATCCTTGGAGAGACGACCTGCAGGGCGTTTGGGGGCTGCTGCATGAGGTGGGGATCCATGGTTATACCTTGAGGTTGGGTGTAGAGGTCGTTGCGGTGGCTAAAGCTGTTGGAGCGAGCGCGCATTGCTGTAGCACCAGTGGCTCCAGTCTTGCAGTTCAGCACCACCCTGGACAGCACCCTGGCCTGGCCTAGATTGGGAGCCACAGAGCGGATATCGTGGTCCTCCATCATGGCCAGCATGCTAGTGGAGTCGAAGCCTTGCTGCAGCAGCAGGGTTATGGTGCTCTCAGAAAGACCCTCCGCACGAAGGAGAGTGAGGTAAGACGGGTCCACGGTTCTCTTCGGATCCAAAGTAACAGCTGCCGAAGGGTGGTGGGCTGGAATTCCAGCCGTGATCGGAGCTGGTGCGGCGGGCACCATACCTGTGCTGGCATCATAGGCAGGATCGTAGGGCATTCTTGGAGTGTGAACGGTACCGTAGGCAGACATACCTCGGGGTATGCTTCCGTCCACAGCAGGAGCCGTAGGATCCACCACGATGCAGGTGGAAGGAGGCTGGCAAGGGTCCAAGGGCAGGCCGTTGACGTCGCCGTAAACAGAATGGCCGGCTAAGGAGGCCTGATCAGCAGCAAACCTCGCAACAGCAGGCTCGATTCCGAAACAGGAAGGAGAGGCAGCCCTACTGCGAATACGCTGACCGTCTGGGATCATCTTGACCGCTAGTGAATCTCTATACAAACGGCTCATCTCATGAGCCGTGGGAGGGGGAGGTGGAGGGGGAGGAGGAGGAGGTGGAGGAGGTGGGGGCGGTGGAGCAGGGGCAGGTGTAGGAGCAGGAGCTCTCGTTTGCCCTTGATCCCAGGCAGATCTGACCCCTCCTGCAGCCAGCCCATAATGCGAGCCTGATCTGTTAAGAAGGTGCTGGCTCCCTCTATAAAAGCCCTGCAGGTCTTCAGGCGGCTGGGCAGATAAGGCGGTGTCGAACGGGTAGTAATCAGGAGGCGGAACCGTGCCCCTCACTGCCATAGCTCGCCCAAGATAGTGGTCGCTCAGGTCTGGTGCAGGACTTACCCTTAGGGGAGGATCACCATACCCACCAGGGTCACAGTCGCTGTAGAATTCGTCCGGGATGGCAAAGCACACCTGCTGCTGGTCAGTTTCAGGATTCAGTAGGGAGCAAGGCGGCAGGTGGGGGTCGAACCAAAGTTCACCGTCGCTCCCAAAGGAGACCGAGTTCCTTCGCCCCGCAATGGTGATGCACCGAGTGGTGAGGACCGGTAGTCTTGTCCCACCACCCCTCAATCCATCCTGACCCTATCCTGCCAAGAGGACGACTAGAACGGCACTGCACAGTTCAGGCACCGGACAGAAAACAAAAGAGGGCGTGAGGTGCGGAAAGGAAAAAAAAAAGGGCAAGGGTTCCATTTCACCTCTCCAGTTTCGCTTCAAAGAAGCAGGTGGAGAAAAAGAGGGGGTGAAGTATAAGGGATCATTTCACCTGATCTCCAGCAGGCATTTTTTTACCCTCCCCTAAGGCAGCGCTATCATGTGGCCACATATTGGCAGGCGGTCCCTAAATTATTCAGCCCTGGAAACATAAGCATGCAAAGGGAGGGTAGGGTGGCAAAACGGGACAAGACAAAACAGGGACGCGGGCACACCGCTACACACACAGACACACAAAGAAGCACGCACCTTAGGAGGCCTCTACTCCATAAAACTCTACACACTGGGCACCACCACATCAGGCTCTCGCATGTGTGCTGTGAGGAACCTCCCCAGGGAGAAGGAAGGGCCCGGAGGAGGGGTCATGCTAATCCAGGGGGGTTATCCCTTCCTCTGGCAAGGCCATTTCACCAGCCACTGCCATTGCCACAAGGGATTAGTCCGAACAGAGCCTGCTTAACTCCACCGCCTCCTGTGACATCGCTTCAGCCACAGAGAGGGAGCCCCTTGCTCCGTGTGGCCTTCTCCGAATACATCCGGCTACTCTATACTCTTCCTCAGAGGTCCGATTCCCGGTCTGATTCCCGGGCTGTCCCTGAGAGATTATGAAGCGTTCTGGAGCGCCACAGGGAGGCAGTCCGGGTCAGGATGCTCACTTACGCAGGGTAAACAAGCAGCCTGTACCAGAGCGAGCAGGACGAGCAGCCGCGGCAGGTATAACTCGCCCCGCCGCTTCAGATATCCACACCATTCCAGCTCGGGAATGTTCGGTCTGATCAGGAACGCTGGGCTTGTGGAAAACTGCATGCCCATCTACCGTACTCCTGCTCGACCGACAGACATCACTTTCCACACCCCCGAGAATAAATTCAGTGATGGCCTGACCTGCACTCGTCTGTTTACACCCCCAACCCCAACATCCCTCGTTTATCCCCATAGACTCCCATTCATTTTCTCCCCCCATTCAAATCCTACTGTTTCCTTGAATCGGATGAAGATCCCCATCCCTCACTCCCCAAACTGGAATCCACTGACCTACAGACCCACACTCCTCCGTGTGTCGTGTATCCATCCCTCACTCATGCCATAGACTCCCATTCTTTTCCACCCCCATTCAAACCCTACTGTCTCCTTTAACCTACAGCCCCAACCTGCAGGTACTCACTGAGGTCAGACCCCCAAACTGGAATCCACTGACCTACTGACCAACACTCCTCTGTGTGTCGTGTATCCATCTCCGTTCCTTACATAGACTCCCATTCATTTTTACCCCGATTCAAACCCTACTGTTTTTTTTAATCAGAGGCAGATCCCCATCCCTCATTCCCCAAACTGGAATCCGCTGATATACTGACCCACACTCTGTGTGCCATTTATTCATCCCTTGCTTCTGTCATAGACTCCCATTCATTTTCACCCCCATTCAAACCCTACTGTCTCCTTTAACCTACAGCCCCCAACCTGCAGGTACTCACTCAGTTCAGATCCCCACCTGTAATCACTGGTACTCCTCAGTGCGTCATTGTATTCATCCCCCCTCATTCTCTAATCTAGACTCCCATTCATTTTCACCCCCATTCAAACCCTACCGTCTCCTTTAACCTACAGCCCCCAAACCGCAAGTACTCACTCAGTTCAGACCCCCAAACTGTAATCCACTGACCTACTGACCTACACTCCTCCGTGTGTCGTGTATCCATCCCTCATTCCTCCCCTAGACTCCCATTCATTTTCACCCCCATTCAAACCCTACTGTCTCCTTTAACCTACAGCCCCCAACCTGCAGGTACTCACTGAGGTCAGACCCCCAAACTGGAATCCACTGACCTACAGACCCACACTCCTCCGTGTGTCATTTATTCATCCCTTGTTCCTTACATAGACTCCCATTCATTTTCACCCCCATTCAAACCCGACTGTCTCCTTTAACCTACAGCCCCCAACCTGCAGGTACTCACTCAGGTCAGATCCCCAAACTCTAATCCACAGCCATACTGACCCGCACTCCTCCGTGTGTCGTGTATTCATCCCTCATTCCCTACATAGACTCCCACTCCGTTTTATCATCACATTAACAGACCGGTATGAGTCTGAACTGTTCCGTAACTGATGTGAGAAAATGTGACTTGTTTAAAACCCTAATGAAATGTGCCACACGGTCCTCCACCTGAAACACCATAACATAAAATCAGAGATAGATCAGAATAAACCGTGTGGCATGTGGCTACACCTACGCAGCGTAGAGAAGCAGAAAGCAGTCTGGGAGAGGAGGCCTATGAAAGAGCACAAGGAGGACCAGAGATTTCTTTCAATCACGGTGAAATAAAAGAAGGTCAAGAGCAGGATGAAGGAACCGGAGTGCTGAGGACTGCCATAAAAAGCAATCACGCTCTCTGGAGAGTTCTCACAAGATGTAATCCACTGCAGAGCCCTGTGTGTGAGAAGCAGGGAAGGCCTTCGGTATTCTGGGACAGGATCGTACTGAGCTGGTACAGAGTAGCAGGATGGACATGTACCTCCCCAGTCAGCTCGTCTTTACTGATGGTGTCCCTGTCGACCGCAGCTGGATGAGGAACTCTGGAGCCAATAAAATCATTTCAGCTGCTCAGACCCAACCAGACACTACAGAACCACATGCCTGTACGTCTGATTCAGGAACCTCTCTGCCCAGGAACAGATGTCGACATATAGGCACATATGAGCTACGTACATTCACATCCAACACATACATGCATATCACATAAGGTCAAACCCCTCAAGAACTGAGGATCGTCCATCAACCATAACTGTCCTGTGGGGCAGCGCCATGGGGCCAACGTCCTGGGGTCAGTGTCCTGATACTACATGTCAGAGCGGTCATGTGGATACTACCACAGCATGCTGCTGATGCCTGTGGACTGAAGAAGGCACACGCCAGTGAGATGGAGGATCTGGGAGGCCTACACGAACCACAGACCGTTACCACGACTGTCCTTAACACCACGTCACCGTCACCAAACACTGCAGTGGTGTCGTACCAGACTGTCATGGAGTGACTCAGAATGGCATCGGGTCATCTTCAGTGACGAGTCCCGCTTTAGTCTTGGTGGAGACGCCCAACGAATCCGTGTGTGGAGGCACCGTGGTCAGCACCGAGATGAACGGTGTGTCGTCACACGTCCAGAAGACCTGGTGTCCCTCCACCTCCACCCCTACCACACCATCTGCAGGAGCTGTGTGAGGAGGTTCAAGCTGCATGGGATGATCCCTGTATGTAAATCCCGCTCACTGCCTGCAGGGGATGCAGTGTACTGGTGTGTCTGGAGTTTATGGAGCTGATCAGAGATGAGACGGGGCGTCTGTGCCCCTCATAGCGCTGGCTTTATAAAGTGGATATGTCAGTGACTAATGCGAGAGGCAGCCGCGCGAGAGGCAGCGGCGCGAGAGGGCCCGAATAGAGTACCACATGAAGACAGAGACGCTCCGTCAGGATCTGCCCTGCAGTTCGCTCTTCAGCCCTTGTTATTTCCACCCTCCCGCAGTCATTCTTCTCCCGGGCTCCATTATCCAGCCCGACTGGTCACTTCCAGGGGTCAGCCGCGGCACATTACACAGTTCACCACGGGCCCGGAGCGAGGCAGCGCCGCGACAGAACGCTCCGCCTGTGAATGAGTCAGAGAGCTGAGGATGAAGAGCGCAGACCGTAAGATGAAGCAGGACAACGGCTCACCACCTCGCTTGCTCTCTCTCTCTCCATCCATATCCCTCTCTCTCATCCATCTCCCCTTTTTTCTCTTTCTCTACATCTTTTTCTCTATACATCTTTCTTTCTCACCCCATGCATCTCTCTCTCTCTCTCTCTCTCTCTCTCTAGCCACCCATCTCTCTTTGTCTCATTCTCTCTCCCCATCAATCTGTCTCTATCCTTTCTTTCTCTTTTACTCCATCCATGTCTCTAGCCATCCATCTCTTACTCTTCTTTTGTCTCTACCTCTTCATCTATTACACTCTCACTCTTTATCCAGCTCTCCCTTCATGAAGCACTCAGTTCTTCTCTCCCCTGCATCTTTTTCTCTTTTTTATTTTCAATTCTCTCTCTCTCTCTCTCTCTCTCTTTCTCTCTCTCTCTCTCTCTCTCTCTCTCTCTCTCTCTCTCTCTCTCTGTGTGTCTTACTATCATCTCTCTCACACTCCATCCATGTCTCTCTTCATCCATCCTTCCATCTCTCACTCTTTCACTCTTTGTCTCTCCAGCTCTTGCTCTTTATCCACCTCTCTCTGTGTCACTCTGTCCAACTCTCTCTGTCTCTGTCCTCTTTCATGACGACTCTGTCTGTGTGCATGTAGTCATGCGTCGTACCGTGACTGTGTGTGTGGCGGGGAGGGCGGGTGCCAGAACTTTTGCACAGCTCCTAAATAAACAGTGACGTGTGTTAGGTAGTGTAAACTCTCAGACGGAGTCCCACTGCTGCTCTCTCAGCTGTGCTCCACCTTTATAAGGCCTTCCTGGAGGCCTCGTCACGCGGTGCTGTGTGTCAGCTGTAAAACTGGTCGCTAATTACACCGCCTCACCGTAGCAACCAGAGACCATCCCTCCCGCTAATAAGCTCCCGCACGGATCGGCACTCGGCCTCCTGATGAAACATTAACACGCTCCGGCCGGTCTCTGCAAAGACGCACCGGGTCGGGGAACAAAGACCCCGAACAGAGGAGCGCAGATTCTCCTTTACTGACATGCCCTTGCCAACCCATCTGCTTGGATACCACCGGCTTCTCTCCGCTCTGACTCAACACTCAAACCCGCCGACCAGTGAGCGAAGCCCGACGAGGCAGCTGACTGAGAACACGCTGAACAGAGACGAAGCTCAGGCTACGACTGGAGAGCAA
>JAMWET010005374.1:190000-205000 GCA_024036415.1 Prochilodus magdalenae | reverse complement strand
TACCCCACCTTTAACATTAATCCCTCTACCCAACAGTTACACATTAAAAACTCTCTACCCCAACTTTACATTAACCTTCTCTAACCCACCTTCACATTTTAACCTCTCTACCCACACTTACATTAAACTGTCTACCCCACCTTTACATTAAACCTCTCTACCCACCTACATTATAAACTGTCTACCCCAAACTTTTACATTAACCTACCTCTACCCCACCTTTAAACATAAAACCTCTTACCCCCCGTCACAATTACCCTCTCTACCCCACCTTTACATTAAACTCTCTACCCACCTTTGTACATTAACCTCTCATACCCCACCTTTACAATTAAACTGTCTACCCCACCCGTTACATAAACCTCTGGCTCTACCCACCTAACATAAACCTCTCTACCCCTCCTTCACATTAACCTCTCTACCCCACCTTTACATTAAACTCTCTACCCCACCTTTACATTAACCTCTCTACCCCACCTTTACATTAAACTGTCTACCCCACCTTTACATTAACCTCTCTACCCCACCTTTACATTAAACTGTTACCGACCTGTTACATTACCTCTCTACCCCACCTTGAATTAACTCTCTACCACACCTTTAGCATGTAAAACTCTCTACCCAGTCCTGTACATTAAACGGCTCCTTACACACACTCTTTAAAATATATTTAAAACTCTCTACCCCCACTTTACATTAACATCTCTACCCCACCTTTAACATTCAGCTTCTCTCACACCACCACCTTTACATTAAACTCTCTACCCCACCTTCACATTAACCTCTCTACTCCACCTTAACATAAACCTCTCTACCCCACCTTTACATTAACCTCTCTACCCCACCTTTACATTAAACTCTCTACCCAGTCTTTACATTAAACTTTCTACCCCACCTTTACATTAACCTCTCTACCCCACCTTTACATTAACCTCTCTACCCCACCTTTACATTAAACTCTCTACCCCACCTTTACATTAACCTCTCTACTCCACCTTAACATAAACCTCTCTACCCCACCTTTACATTAACCTCTCTACCCCATCTTTATATTAACCTCTCTACCCCACCTTTACATTAACCTCTCTACCCCACCTTTACATTAAACTCTCTACCCCACCTTTACATTAACCTCTCTACCCCACCTTTACATTAAACTCTCTACCCCACCTTTACATTAAACTGTTACCCCATATTTATATTAACCTCTCTACCCACCTTTACATTAGACTCTCTACCCTCCTTCACATTTAAACTCTCTCCGCCCCTGTCTGCTCCATAAACTGCAATGGATAGGTGGCAGTAACAACACAATTCTATCAGGTACCTATAAATAGATGTGTATTGGAGTGCGTGTATAGATGGATAGATAGGAGCGGGTATGCGTGGATAGATGGACAGATGGCACAGTTTTGTTATTCTATTATATATTTAATATTTAAGTGCATCTCTATTTTCTCACGCCCCTGTAACTATGGTGTAGCGTCATACAGACAGCCACACCAAGAAGCCTTGTAGGTCAGAGACTTGCTTTAAGCATCGGTCATTGCAGCCTTCCAGAGGATCTGGACATCTGAATGGACAATGGAATGTACAAAGTTGCATCTCCACCCAACACCATACAGGGTAGCCAACAAGAACAGAGACAGTGACAGCATTAAATGCCCGGTAACAAGCACTCCGGTTTATTCTGAGAGATAAGAAGCAGTTAGAAAATGAATATGCACAAAAATACTGGCTGTGGAACATAAACCCCCATAAATGTCATGTGACGTAATGTGCCGAAACAGTGCGGAGCGTGGCCCCTGTAAGGCTCATGTTGATGTGTGTTCGTTGATTACTTCTGACGTC
Organism: Prochilodus magdalenae; assembly: GCA_024036415.1. Classification (NCBI taxonomy): domain Eukaryota; kingdom Metazoa; phylum Chordata; class Actinopteri; order Characiformes; family Prochilodontidae; genus Prochilodus; species Prochilodus magdalenae. Next base: position 203,149 of record JAMWET010005374.1, on the reverse strand, counting down.
TATGTGGCATAAACACTGCCCACTGGTTAATGAGGTGTACATATTTATAAGCATGACAGTCAGAATGACACACGCGTGCACACAGCGTCCAGCACTTCCAGAGCCTGCTTGCTCATCTCTCACACAGAGTGAAGGAGACAGCACTGCGGCCTCCTGACCACAGGCATTCACACAGACCATCTTTTACTATGGATTATACAGTACCCTACAGTTTATACTGCTATACCGTGTAGTGTATATCATCACTGTCCAGACAAAAACAGGTACCTCCATTTCTGTTGATTCTTACTTTTATGCATCATGTAAAACACTGTGTGAGGATTTCATGATGAATAGCCCAATAGAAATGGTCCAGAGGGGGGAAAAAATCCGGTTCCATTGACTTGCATTAAAATTAAATTAGGTTTTTGGCCTCTCCTGTAAAGATCTGTTTATATATGTATATGTGCATGTATAGCATGTAACAGTGGTGGGTGTAGACTACACTACTGTGCCCATAGCTCATTAAAAACCTAATCCAGCTTTTTGCTGGACGTTCTTATATATTTACTGCTAAACGTGGCCCCTGGGGAATGACAGGTTGAGTGCATGAATGGAAGCTGAACTAGCTTCATTAGCTATCTTGGTCCAGCTTGGGCTTGAGCATTCACTTGATGGGGTTAGCCTTTGTGTGGATGCTGAGCATGTACCAAAATGTATTGCTATGGCTTCGTAAGCGAGAATATACTCCATCCAGATACATGCCCCTAGATTTCCCAGAGTTACTGGTTAAGATTGACACTGGCAGCTGTGATCCCACCCCTTACAGACAGGCGCCATCTGTCAGCTGAAGGCCATTGTCCCGTTCTGCAGATTTATTGTGATGGATCTAAAGCCCAAACATGAGCCTTCAGAGTCGGTTATGACTCATTATGCTACTTCCTGCTTTCAGTCTTTCACAAACGGTGATGAGCTGTATCTGTTGGATGACATGCTGGGTTTGGATTGTCTTTTAGGTAAACGCTTATTAGGACTGGGGTTGAACCGTAGTTGTGAAATGGACACACCAGTGAAGATGCTGATATTGAAAATGCATGGTGTAATGCGATGCAGAACATGTCCAGATGTTTGTAGGTGTATGAATTAGCTGCAGTAACAGTAACGTGGGGTTGTGATGCTCCTCCTAAACGTGGGGTTGTGATGCTCCTCCTAAACGTGGGGTGGTGATGCTCCTCTTAAACATTGGGTTGTGAGGCTCTTCCTAAACGTTGGGTTGTGAAGCTCTTCCTAAAGCCGGGTTGTGATGCTCTTCTTAAACGTCGGGTTGTGAGGCTCTTCCTAAACGTTGGGTTGTGAAGCTCTTCCTAAAAGTCGGGTTGTGATGCTCTTCCTAAATGTTGGGTTGTGAGGCTCTTCCTAAATGTTGAGTTGTGATGCTCTTCCTAAATGTTGGGTTGTGATGCTCTTCCTAAACGTCGAGTTGTGATGCTCTTTTTAAACGTCGGGTTGCGATGCTCTTCCTAAATGTTGGGTAGTGAGGCTCTTCCTAAACGTCGGGTTGTGATGCTCTTCCTAAACACCGGGTTGTAATGCTCTTCTTAAACGTTGGGTTGCGATGCTCTTCCTAAAGGCCGGGTGGTGATGCTCTTCTTAAACGTCGGGTTGTGAGGCTCTTCCTAAACGTCGAGTTGTGAGGCTCTTCCTAAACGTCGGCTTGTGATGCTCTTCCTAAACGTTGGGTTGTGAGGCTCTTCCTAAACGCCGTGTTGTGATGCTCTTCCTGAACGTTGGGTTGTGAAGCTCATCTAAACGCCGGGTTGTGATGCTCTTCCTAAACGCCAGGTGGTGATGCTCCTCCTAAACATTGGGTTGTGATGCTCTTCCTAAACGTCGGGTAGTGATGCTCTTCCTAAACGTTGGGTAGTGATGCTCCTCTTAAACATTGGGTTGCGATGCTCTTCCTAAACGCCGGGTTGTGAGTCTCCTCCTAAACCTGGGGTTGTGATGCTCTTCCTAAACATCGGGTAGTGAGGCTCTTCCTAAACGTCGGGTTGTGATGCTCTTCTTAAACGTCGGGTTGTGATGCTCCTCCTAAACGTCGGGTTGTGATGCTCTTCTTAAACGTCGGGTTGTGATGCTCTTCTTAAACGTCGGGTTGTGATGCTCCTCCTAAACGTTGGGTAGTGATGCTCCTCCTAAACGTCGGGTTGTGATGCTCTTCCTAAATGTCGGGTTGTGATGCTCTTCTTAAACGTCGGGTTGTGATGCTCTTCCTAAACGTTGGGTAGTGATGCTCCTCCTAAACGTTGGGTAGTGATGCTCTTCCTAAACGTTGGGTAGTGATGCTCCTCCTAAATGTTGGGTAGTGAGGCTCTTCCTTAACGCCGAGTTGTGATGCTCTTCTTAAACGTCGGGTTGTGATGCTCCTTCTAAACGTTGGGTAGTGATGCTCCTCCTGAAAGTCGGGTTGTGATGCTCTTCCTAAACGTCGAGTTGTGATGCTCTTCTTGAGCGTTGGGTTGCGTTTAGAGGGGTCCATATCAGAAAACGCAACCCAACGCTCAAGAAGAGCATCACAACTCGACGTTTAGGAAGAGCATCACAACCCGACTGATCCAGTACTATGCCGTTTATAAGGAAAGCTATCTACAGTAGAATTGAAGGACTTCACTCAAACTGAGCATGGAGAAGTAAGCAGTCATGCTTAAACTGCTCGAAGAATCAGCTTCCCCACAAGAGCACCGTCACATCACCACAGCGTGAGTGAGCTCTGTTACAGGATAGGTTTATTACAGGATTGGATCACATTCAGTCTTTTATTCTTCTGGTGTCCCATCCAGCACGTGCTGCTGATGTCTGCCAGACACCTGCTGCCGTGTCTAATACTCAAAGCACATAATGAATAGACTTTCTAACACTCTCTGATGTATGTGTCAGATCTTAATTATATCCCAGCTCACGGCTCTTTGTTTACTGAATGATGGTGAAATGCTGTTCTCTGGTTATACTGTGGCTAAACTGTCAATCATGCAGTTCTTTACTTTCTCATTTTTCTTATTGTAATAGAAGAGCTGATGGTGACCTCAGCTCGACTTGACGTTACCTGTCTGTATGGTACGTGATACTGGGTACTGGTTTTGGTATCATCTCTGTTGGGGTTCAGAGTGAGCTGATGCCAGAAGGTGATGTAGAAACTCTGCTGGTGCTGCCTACCGGAGTAGTGCTCCTTCTGCTGTCACCTGGATCTTCCCATGGTCTGAGCTCTGATGTAGTATTTCCCAAACGCTCCTGTTTTTTCAGCAGGCTTTTGTTGATCTGCCGTTGTAAGGCTCTACTAAACAAAATGTCATGTCACGACAGTTCATGTGGTGTGGTTATGATGACCAGCTTCATTGAGGGGGATGTACTATTAGGGATGAGCTATACCACGAATGTTCATATAAGTCTGATACCAAGTAATACCAAGTCTAATATTCCGATACCAATACCGATACTGATGTTCGTATGTCATTTTCAACAATGACAAATGGTAATAATTATAAACCAAATTGTGACAGAAATTCTAGACCTTTGATTATTATCAATCAATATTTGTTTGTATAGCACTATTTACAACCAACGTCTCAAATCGGGTTCACAGAAAATCAGTTTGTTATAAAGGAAAAGAAAAACACTGAGTTAATGTACGGACATAGGAGGGGGGGCGGTGGTCCAAGCCCCCCTTGAGCAAGCCAGAGGCAACAGTGGCGAGGAAAAACTCTCTTGGGTAAGGAAGAAACCTCGAGAGGAAGCAGGCTCAAGGGCGGAACCCAACCTCCTCAGGTCGAACCCGGATGAGGAGAGAAAGACAGAACTAACAGGAGAAAGATATCTATTAGATCCAGTCTGATTAGATCCAGTCTGATTAGATCCAGTCTGATTAGTCCAGGAGGGAGTAACTGCAAGATGGAGCCGACCTGTAGATTAATAATGTGTAATGGCTATTAAATAAACATTTAGAAATATGTAATCTTACTGTGCATATTTTTTTACTAAAATCAATTAATACAATTAAAATCAGTGTTTAATAGTTTAAATTATACACTCATCGTCAAAACAACAGCAAGCACAGCCCAGAACAGCAAGAAGGAAAACTACCCAAAAGCCCAGCACAGAATGACACAACTAAACCTGCTCTACACACAAATGTCCACACAATCGAAAAGTAGTTCTGCCCAGAAGGAGGTGTGGGATTGCAGTGGTGTTGGGAAGGAAGATAATGGTCACCAGGATCAATAACTGATGATACATTTAGACTGATATGGATAATATTTACTGAGCTACACATACAGAAGTCTGTCTCTCAGTATGGCGTCGGGCCGCCATGTTTGCTAAGTCAACATGCCAGACATCTCAGCATGGAGTTGTAGAGGTTCCTAATGGTGTCCTGTGATAGTCCATCCCATGCAGCTTGAATATCCTCACACAGTTCCTGATGATCGTGCGGTAGGGGTGCAGGTGGAGTGACACCAGGCCTTCTGGACGTGTGTGACGCGTGACAACCAGTTATGGGCAGTCGTCATAACAGTCTGCATGCATACAGTCCCTCGTCGTGCAGCTGTCTGTTTTTTTTTTTTTTTATGAGTGTAGATTAATTTCCACTGTGTATTCATCAGGTTAAGATTTGAATAGTTACAGAGGAAGAAAGCAGAAGTAGTATCGTGTACTACACCAGCATTTACAGCAGCTTTTTGTAAACAATAATAAATAAACAAATAATATCAGTATTTTCTGAACTAGGATCGAAAGTCTTGATGTTTACTGATTGATCCGCCCATCCCTAGGTACTGTATCTGGAGGGGAAGATGAGTACCTGATACCGACAGTAGTAGCTGGTACCAAAGGCAGGTAGAATGGACTCGACATAAGCCAGCCAGACCTGGGCTGAAATGGGGTCTCCTGTCGGAGAGTCATTGTACAGGGCTTATTGGGAGTTGTGTGCGGGTTCAACCGATAGGGACTGCACAGTGTAACAGTATGGCACAGACCTAGTGGACCTAGTGTTCCCTAACGTTCTGCTGCCCCTTCTTCTTTCAGATCATGTGTCAGTGGGTGGTCTCGGAGACAGCTTCTACGAGTACCTGCTCAAAGCCTGGCTGATGTCCAGCAAGAGAGACGAGGAGGGCAAGAAAATGTACTACGACGCTCTGAAGGTAAGAGCTGTGTAGTCATGCAGGAGTCATCACACACACAGAGCGACGAGCTCAGCTCTCACACGGAGCAGGAGAGGAGCACTGAGCTGCAGGGCTGCAGTGCAGGATGTGGTCTTGCATTACACTGTGCTGCTCCGAGTGGAGTGGTGGTGGAGATCTGCACTGTTCTGATTGTTCCACACCATCACTTCAGACCACACCTTCATTTTCTCTCTCTCTCTCTCTCTCTCTCTCTCTCTCTCTCTCTCTCTCTCTCTCTCTCTCTCTCTCGCACTCTCTCTCTCTCTCTCTCTCACTCTCTCTTTTTTTGTCTCTCCTCTCTCTCGGTCTCTCTCTCTATCTTTGTCTCTCCTCTCTGTGCCTCTCTCTCTGTGCCTCTCTCTCTGTGCCTCTCTCTCTGTGCCTCTCTCTCTGTGCCTCTCATTCTGTCTCTCTCTCTCTCTCTCTCTCTCTCTCTCTCTCTCTCTCTCTCTCTCTCTCTCTCTCTGTGCATCTCTCTCTCTCTCTCTCTCTCTCTCTCTCTCTCTCTCTCTGTGTCTCTCTCTCTCTCTCTTTCTTTCTCTGTCTCTCTGAATAGCTGGCTTTACCCTTATTTAGTTCTTTCTGTTCTCCCTTCTTTCTCTTTCTTTTTTGCTACTATTACTGTCTTTCTGCTTTCTTTCTTTCCTATCCTCTCTCATCTTAGTTTCTGTCCCTCTCTTTTTTCTCAACTTTGCTTTCTTTCTGTATCATGTACTTTCTTTCCTTCTCTTTGTCACTCTCCTCCCTCACTTTATTTCTCTTTCGATTTGTCAGTCTTGCTCTGTCTTTGTATTTCTTTGTCTCCCTTAAGCCTACTTTCTTTTTTTTGTCCACTCTGACCCTCTCATTCTGTCTCTCTGTCTCTCTGTCTCTCTCTCTCTCTCTCTCTCTCTCTCTCTCTCTCTCTCTCTCTCTCTCTCTCTCTCTCTCTCTCTCTCTCTCTCTCTCTCTCAAACTAATGGGCGATCATCAAAGGGAGAGTAAGACATTATTGCCTGTCCTCCTCCTGGTCTGGTTATCAGCCTCTACAGAAGGCTCTTCAAACCCCTCATCCTCAGATCCTTCACGGCCTGGTTCCCCGAGTTTATTTCAGTCGTCTGTAAATAGTCCTGAGTTCTCTATTTTTAGCCGATATAGACTTATTAGCATCAGAATGAATCAAGGTCATTTACAGTGCGGAGTGGCGACGTGTCTTAACAGTGAATCTGGTTTATTGAACAAGCTAACTAACAGAGAGAGACTACACCGAGAGGGGGAGACCGTCTAACGTGCCTGAGTCAGTGTATTTTGTGAAACCAGCAGACTGAAATGAATGTGTCTGATTTGAAGGGGTTAGAATTTGATAGTTAATAACACTTGATGATTATAGTTCTATATTTAGATTTTAAGTGTTTGGGGTTTTTCCTTGTTAGTTATGATGGTTTGTTTAACAGTACAGCTCACACTGACTGACTATTAATATAGATATATGAGAGACGGTTCATCAACAGTAGCACTGATCTGTTTGAGTAACACCTCTGCGTCTTTCAGATCCACCATATAGGAGCACTCTGTAGTTCTACAGGTACAGACTGTAGTCCATCTGGTTCTCTGTACACTGTATTACCCTGTTCTTCAATAACCAGGACCACCACAGGACCACCACAGAGCAGGTATTATGTGGCTGGTGGATCATTCTCAGCACTGCAGTGAGACTGACTCACACCAGCACAACACACACTAACACACCACCACCACATCAGGGTCACTGCAGTGCTGAGAATGATCCACCAGCCACATAATACCTGCTCTGTGGTGGGCCTGTGGGGGCCCTGACCATAGAAGAACAGGGTAGTAAAGTATACAGAGAAGCAGATGGACTGCGGTCTGTAACTGTAGAGCTACAGAGTGCTCCTGTATGGACAGCGGAACTCCTCTCAGACCGAAGGTTAATTAAAGCGGCTTGGTAACCTGTCATTTCTCTGAGACTGATGACGCCTGCGGACCCTCAGTATCAGCCGGTGTAATTGTCCGTTTATGGTACCGGCCGAGCCCTGAAATATATTGTGTTTGGGCCCGAGTCTGAAGGGGTTTCAGAGGAGGAAGGAAGTTGTTTATGCAGTGTGATTTGTTGTCCTTGCTGCAGCGGGAGGATATTTCCATCCGAGCACTCTCTGAGTGATGGAGGCAGAATAGATTGGAATTTCCTGTCTTTTTTATGATGCCTCTGAAAATACCTAGCGCTGTCACACAGCTGCGACCATGAACTCCGCTGTGTGATCGCTCTTACCCCGGGCTTTGTGCTATTCGGAGTCAGCTTATTGCCTGCGAGGTCATCATGCAGCCTTGAAAACACTTTTTCTGATGGACAAACAAGCACAAAGTTCTGCCCACACTGTATGAGTAACTCCACAGAGGGTCAGGATGTCAGACACTGGCAAAAAAAAAACACACCCGCCCAATCGCCTACAGATGAAGCGGTTCGATTTAACACTGGACCGTAAATATCATGTGGACCCGTATGCCTGTATCGGTGTGAGAGCATGATGTTAGTCTTCACCTTGTGGCAGTAATGATGGCTAACCAGCTTTACCGGGGACCGCGTTCTGTTTCAGGACATAGCAGCACCTGCTGTAGCCTAACTGTGAGTTTGGGTGGGTTTTGATTTGCACACTGTTGCACTGACAGGCTTTTCCCGGCTGCTGCGGGCTGTACAGTTTAAACTAGGGAAAAGTTGTGTTGCCTTCGGTCTGTTGTTTTATTTTGTTCTTATTTATCTATATTTATTTATCTACTGAACATCTGTAAAGCAATTTGGCTGTTACTGAACATTAAGCTGCTATTTTCCCACCTGCACTGTACACTTTATATATCCATACTGTTTAAACCACATACTTACTGATACTGCGCTACTCTTTGCACATGTCCTGCACACATACTGTACTGTACTGTCCTGTACACATACTGTACTGTACTGTACACATACTGTACTGTACACATACTGTACACATACTGTACTGTACTGTACACATACTGTACTGTACTGTACACATACTGTACTGTACTGTACACATACTGTACTGTACTGTCCTGTACACATACTGTACTGTACTGTCCTGTACACATACTTTACTGTACTGTACACATACTGTACTGTCCTGTACACATACTTTACTGTACTGTACTGTCCTGTACACATACTGTACTGTACTGTCCTGTACACATACTGTACTGTACTGTACACATACTGTACTGTACTGTCCTGTACACATACTGTACTGTACTGTACTGTCCTGTACACATACTTTACTGTACTGTACTGTACACATACTGTACTGTCCTGTACACATACTGTACTGTACTGTACACATACTTTACTGTACTGTACTGTCCTGTACACATACTTTACTGTACTGTACTGTACTGTACACATACTGTACTGTACTGTCCTGTACACATACTTTACTGTACTGTACTGTACTGTACTGTACACATACTGTACTGTCCTGTACACATACTGTACTGTACTGTACTGTCCTGTACACATACTTTACTGTACTGTACTGTACTGTACTGTACACATACTGTACTGTACTGTCCTGTACACATACTGTACTGTACTGTACACATACTGTACTGTACTGTCCTGTACACATACTTTACTGTACTGTACTGTACACATACTGTACTGTACTGTACACATACTGTACTGTACTGTCCTGTACACATACTTTACTGTACTGTACTGTACTGTACACATACTGTACTGTACTGTACACATACTGTACTGTACACATACTGTACTGTACTGTCCTGTACACATACTGTACTGTACTGTACACATACTGTACTGTATTGTCCTGTACACATACTTTACTGTACTGTACTGTACACATACTTTACTGTACTGTCCTGTACATTATTCAACTGTACACTACTGAGACTGTAGTCCTGACCATACTTTACTTACTGTACTGTACACACATACTGTATGTACTGTCCTGTACACATAATGTACTGTACTGTACAAGTACTGTAGTACTGAAATTGACACATACTGAACTGTACTGTGAACTGAACATACTGAATTGTACTGTCCTGTACACATACTGCACTGTTTTGTACACATACTGTAAAGTACGGTGTACACATACTTTTTACTTACTGTTGTAGTACTGTAAACATACTGTAATGGACTGTCAAATTTGCACAGTTTTTGTCTATTGTCTTTGCACTATCGGAATATGTATATATATATTATATATAAACCATATATTATATTCAATTACAGAAAACCGCACTGGAGAAGGAGCCTGGCCAATGTTATTATTGGAGCATAATGACATGACAAAGTTGTTGATATTGACAATTGATGTGGCACATCATTACAGAAATTTGGCCTAAGCGAAAGACACGGTGTAGGCTTTTTTTACTGTTTTAGACAGTAAAATACTTTTCAAATAGAAGGTATATGAGGAAAGTATCGGAAATGTTGTTTCCTAAAACCTTTTATTTCAATCAGAAAACCGGAAAACCTGGCCTGTTTTAGACTCAGCGCATATACACACCTTGCCCATAGACATTATGTGCACATCATTACAGAAAATGCAATATAAGAGGAATCTTTTTTTTATTATTATTCCTATCAGGATATCGACAAAAGAGAAAATGGAAGATAACCTTTAATTATCCCACATGGGGAAATCTGCATAAAATAGGATTTGTTTGCTTTTCTTCTGTTAGAATATTAACAAAATAAACATCACCTGGCTGTAAGAAATACTGAGTGCATAGCAGGTTTCCTTTCTGCACATTCCCTTATCCCCTCTGTGTGGTGGACCTTTAGAATATACAGTACTGTGTCATCTTCTCTGCGGTGTCATTATGAAAAGAGGACAGAGCTGATCAGTCCAGGTAAAAGGCGTTACCTGATGGGTTCATTCACTACCAGTGTTTCTCTTTTCCCCCTCTTTTCTCCAGGCCATTGAGACTAACCTGATCCGGAAGTCCAGCGGGGGACTAACCTACATCGCAGAGTGGAAGGGAGGGCTCCTGGAACATAAGATGGGTCACCTGACCTGCTTCGCCGGCGGAATGATTGCGCTGGGGGCCGACGGGGCACCAGACGACAAGACAGGTCACCAGATGGAGCTGGCAGCCGAAATCGCCAGAACGTGCCATGAGTCCTACGCCCGAACCAGTGAGCACAGCTTATTCATCTTCACGCGTTGCTTTGTTTTATAATGGATTGTTTTATTTATTTAGTCACTTAGCTAGTCACTTAGCTAGTCACTTAGCTAGTCAGTTAGCTAGTCACTTAGCTAGTCACTTAGCTAGTCACTTAACTAGTCAGTTAGCTAGCCAGTTAGCTAGTCACTTAGCTAGTCACTTAGCTAGTCAGTTAGCTAGCCAGTTAGCTAGTCACTTAGCTAGTCACTTAGCTAGTCAGTTAGCTAGCCAGTTAGCTAGTCACTTAGCTAGTCACTTAGCTAGTCAGTTAGCTAGCCAGTTAGCTAGTCACTTAGCTAGTCACTTAGCTAGTCACTTAGCTAGTCAGTTAGCTAGTCAGCCTGCGACCAAGCTTTAGTTTACAAGCACCAAATGTTTGTCTTTCTTTCTTTCTCTCTTTCTTTCTTTCTCACTTTCTTTCTTTCTTTCTTTCCTTTCTTTTCTTTCTTTCGTTCTTTGGTTTCTTTGGTTTCTTTCGTTCTTTGGTTTCTTTCGTTCTTTGGTTTCTTTCGTTCTTTCTTTCTTTCTTTCGTTCTTTCTTTCTTTCGTTCTTTCTTTTTTTCTTTCGTCCTTTTCTTTCTTTCGTTCTTTTCTTTCTTTCTTTTCTTTTTCTTTCTTTCTTTCTTTCATTCTTTTCTTTTTTCGTTCTTTCTTTCTTTCTTTCTTTCATTCTTTCTTTCTTTTTTCTTCCCTCCTTCCTTATTTATTTATTTATAAAAAAGTTTGTTTATTTAATTCATATTATGTGTTTCTATTTCTTTCTTTCTTTCTTTCTTTCTATATTCATTCATTTAAACACATCTCTATTTGAAAAATTCATTTTTATATAAAAATTTTTTTTTAAAATCTTACATTCATATTATATTATATATTTTGTTTATTTTTATATTTTTTTATTATACAAGCTTTAAAAACATACCTCCTTTTGCTAGGAACAACTAGTCAGTCAGTCAGATGCCTCTGTTAGTGTGACCTCGTTTGACCTTTTTTTTCCCACCTATCTATTTAAAGAAATATGAAACTAAATCATAACAGAATGCGTTTTATGTTTTGTGTTATGGTATTGGTATTGGCAGCTGAGAGAGCCGTGCGTTAGAGGGCTCGGTATTAGCTCTAGCGACACAGGCTACATGAGCTACAGTCTGCAGTTAAATGCTCGGCCCTGGTCTGTGCAGCGTGGCTGATGAAGGGTCAGTTCCGGGCAGGCTTCAGTGGCGCTCCGTACAGGAAGGAGAACCGGTGGTGGGAACTAACAGATCAATAGCTGGCTGTGTGACAGAGCTAAGAGATAAAGAGCTTCACTCTGAGCGCCGCAGCCTGACTGTGTTCTGCTCCGAAAGGTCAGCAGCAGTGCATGCCGTCTGCAGACTGTGGAGACGCGTCTGTCGGCACTATCAACACCGCAGCCTCCATCTAATGCTAGATTATCCTCAAATCCGCTGCTGTTAACCCCCTACACACTCTCACAAATCCTCCAGACTCCCCCTGCGACTCTCTGGACCCAGGCGTACGCACTCACACACCCACCCACCAACACACACCCGTACACAAGCAGTCACCTACTCCCACACACAGCTTTATCCTCTTCTCCTCTCTTCCCTTATTATTTGTCACGCCACAATGTTCTTATCCAAACCAACATCACTGACGCACAACGGAGGCGACGCACCTAATCCTCCAGTAATCTGCGGCTATTTTATCATTCCCTCACAAACAAATAGAAATCGAGGTAAGGTTAATCTCTCCATTTGTATTTGTCTGAGTTGTCATCCACCAGTGCTGTGCTGGAGCATAACTGAAACCCAGGGTGCCTTTGTGCCTCCCCGGCTGGTTGGGGGACCAGTCAGGCTTTTTTGCTGTTTCTAGTTTGGTCCGTTTTGACGGACGTGAACACATTTACATATAGGCATTTAGCTGACGCTCTTATCCAGAGCGGCTTACAAGGTTATTTGTTTTACAGGTGGGTCAGAGCAGTGTTAGGAGTCTTGCCCAAGGACTCTTATTGGTGTAGCTCGGCATTTGCTACCTTGACTACCGGATTCTAACCACCGTCTCCCACATGTTGTGGTAGCTCTCTGGTGGGTAGTTGTGTTAACCGCTAAGCCACACCAACACGTCAGTTGTACCTGAACAGTAGTCCCTCTGCCCTCTCCCGGGAGATCCCTGGTTGGTTCATAGCTGGTGCAGCTAAAAGGGTTCCATGTAGCTCCAAAAGACGTTCTGACTGGGAACCGTACCAGGCCCCTTTTTGGGACACAACAGACTTGATGGTATGTCAGAGACATCTATGCATTAGGCTGCAAAAATTCCAAACTGGGCAGGAGTGATATACACTCATCATCAAACCACTGATTTAGCGGTAGGGGTGGAGGTAGAGTGACACCAGGACTTCTGGGCGTGTGACAACAATGCGTTCGTCTTGACACTGACATGGTTTTAAGGGCAGTGACTGTAACTCTCTATGTGCAGAATGGAAAGCATGCACAACAGAATGACCCTCTGTAGTCAGTCAGGTACAGCGATACGGCCTGTCCTTGGTTACGTCTCATAATGACAAACCTACGCACCAAGTTTCATTCCTGTCTGTGAACTCCTTCTAGGTGCAGCTATTCGTTTGACGATGAGTGTACATAGAAGCAAAATGAGAGTTAACATTGGCGCAGCTGGAGACGCTGTTGGTGGGTAAAGGGATGAAGGTGGATGCAGAACTGTATGTGTCTTCTAGACTGCTAGGAAGAGAACCGGGCAC